>CAJNIZ010021336.1:3577-34506 GCA_905231905.1 Symbiodinium pilosum
TTTAACGCACATACCCATATAGGGAGTGTATAGAGTACAATGGGTATATTGGGTTTATGGCTAAGGGTCTCGGGTTAAGGGTTTAGTTACATAGGGTATTTAGGGTTAAGGGGTAGTGGGTTTAGGGTTGAGGGCATAGGATTGAGGATCCAAGATTCGGAGAATCATCCTGAAGCTAGGTAGGGAAATCCCAAGTTATAACCAGTCCAAGTAATTTTGATTTTTCTGTATACATTTGTCTTTTCTTCAAATATGTATTTGGTTTGAGTATATGCTTTTTATACAGGAAATGCAAGATGCAGGTGTTTTTCTGGGACCCAGAATTTAGGGTAACCCAAGTCACGAAGTCCCAACCGTCGATACCTACATCAAACCCTAAACCTTCAAAAATGTCTTGAAGCACCAAAATTATGACAGCTTCACGTCTTATCGCAGGAAGGATGACCGGAGGAGCTTGACAACCCCGACCCCTTAATTTCGAACCCAATGATAGTTTAGGATTTAGGGTTTAGTGTTTTGGGTTTAGGGTTGGGTCTTCATGGTGGGTTATCAAAAGCTACCCTAAGGCTCGAAATAGCCCAAGACTTTCATAGTATGGTCTTCGGGCCCAAATGTCTCAAACTATGAGTCCTTAGAACCTTAGGGTTATAAGGGCTTAGGATTTAGGATATACAAAAAGGAGCCATGGCGGTGCTGACCCTCAACCCTAAACTGGCAACCTTGGGAACCCTTGTAGACCCCTTCGACCGCTGGAGATGTCCATGCTCGGTAGGACCTCTACAGGGTCTGGGGTTAAGGCTTTAGTGCCAAATGTTCATAGTCAACCTCCAGGTTTTGCAATGTGAAGGTCCAGGGTGAGGGATGATGGTGGTGGTGGTGGCGGTGGTGGTGGTGGCGGTGATGGTGGCGGTGGTGTTGGTGGCGTTGGTAAGGTCGCTGCGATGGCTGGAGCAGCAGTCTCTTGGCAGCACTCAAAGCAGGACACCTGCCTCTTGCTCCAGAATACGATTGTAGCCTGAATACGTGCAGAAGCAACGACTCTCTCCCTCTCTCTCTTCCTCTCCCTCTCTCCCTCTCTCTCTCTCTCTCTCTCTCTCTCGCGCTCTCTCTCTCTCTAAAAGAAACACATGAAATCGTTAAAAGAAACACATGAAATCGTACCCCCTGACAATAAGACGTCCCCAACTTAAGATATGCAATGGCATCATGTGGGACATCTTGAATCGGGGAGTGCTGGTGGTAATGGTTATGATAAGAAGGGTAATGAACCTCAATAAACATCAGCAGCAGCATCGTCTTCGTATTCATCGCCATCAACCATTGTACGACGTAACCTTAGGTTCCAAATACCCCAAAGTAGGCCCATTTGGGACCCAAGTAGCTTTCATTTATGGACTTGCAGCCGCAGGATAGTGATGGCTCCCCCCCCCCCGGATGACAGCGCTCATCCCCTGCAATCCTCCAATCACAAAACTCTTGTGTTGAGAGGGTCCTTAGTGAAGCTGGTGCTCAAAAGACTACGAAAAATGGTTATTTTGGGATCTATATTCTGAATATAAACAGTACCTATGTTGGGCTATATGCATCCCTAGGATAGGGCTGCAAGGGAAGCGGCCGAGCTTCATTGCTCTTAACCCTCAACCACTTGCCCATTAATCAGTCTTTCATCAGGTGCGAGAAACCGGTTTGACCTCAACAAGTACTTGCGGATTTGAAGACCAAGATAAGAGTGTCCTCAGCAGGCTGATGTTCCGAAACCCTGGCTTACATTCTTAACTGCATGTAACCGATGATCCGGAAGCATTTATGGGGCTCCATGCAAGTCAGAAACAGGCGCTATGCATCAATGTGAAATTGAACTCTAAGGGCTCACTGCATGGAAAATGCACATCGTTTGCACCTTTTGCAGTGCCTGCTTCCCTATGTATGGCAAATCCAAAAAAATTAGGATCAGGTAACGTCCCACAGGCCATAGTTGGTGAACACGAGCGCCTCATTAAACAAATTACCCAGTGGGAGAGGAGCATCTCTGACTGCCTTTGGACTGAGGAATCTCCTGCAGGATCCGACACGAAACCCCAAAATCTATATGTGGTTGTTGTTCAAGTAACTGTCCCCACAATGATTGGCCTCAAGGCAGGTTCCCTGTTTGGTTAGGATCACCCTTTAAGGAAGGGTATTTCCAAACGGTCCATTCTTTACACTTTACAAGGACCTTTAGAACAACCCCCATGTCGATATACGTAGAGCCCTCGAATGCTCTCCTGTAGCCTGACGTTGCAAATCATGAAGGCGACATCCGTAACCCTACGCCTGAACCCACATCCTGAGCCCCAGACCTTAAACCCTAGCCCTAAGGGGTCCATATACAATAATCATATACTTTCGGATTCGTGTACTATGAGTCTCCGTTAAAGTTCTGGCGACTATGTATGATTCATGATGTAATCCCACATCCTGAGCCCTACGCTAAACAAGCAACACGCCTTCTACTCCCCTCCTGGGTCCTCAGCCCTAAACCTACATTCGCAAGACAACAGCCGAGCTCCACAAAAACATTATCTACTGCCACAGAAATGTCTCACCGACCAAAGCATAATAAGTCGTAGACCCCTACACCCTAAACCCCTAAATCCCAAAACCTAAACCTAAACCCCAAAGCCTAAACCCTAAACCTTACGTAGTAAATCCTCGGATCCTCGTTCCAGGTTTGAGGACCACGACGAGAAGCTGAACTCCGGTCAGTTCCTGCGGATCTTTTCCCGGGCGCGGTGGGTAATTAGGTACGGTTTATAGTCCCTCTTAAGTAGATAGAGTATAGGGTTTAGGGATTAGGGTTTAGGGTTCAGGGCTTAGGGGTTAGGGTTTAGGCTTTTTTGGGGATCTTATTTAATATACCCAAAGCCATATTCTATCTACTTCAGGGGGAGTATAGGTTCAGAGCTCATTTTTTATGATGGCTTAAGGGGTGGGGGTTGGGGTTTAAGCATTCATGTGGGGTTTAGTCTAAACTCCTAGTATCCCCCTTAATAAGCCCTATAGTAGTCCCATATATAATCCCCTATATAACCCCCCTTTAAGAAGTTTAGACTATAGCTCATGTGGGGTTTAAGCTAATTAGGGCGTCAGGTAGGGTTTACGTCCGGAGCTTTGGCTCTCCGTACAGGATTTAGGTTCTAGAATTCGGGTTAAGGATTCAGGGTTTAGGAGTTCGTTCTTGGGTTTGGGGTTTACCTGCCAAACCTGTTGCTTCTTGTTTTTAGGGTAACCTAACTTTACCCTAAAAAACTGGGTAACCAACAGCAGATATTTTAGAATGCAGCATGCTGAACGCCCTGTCCTGCCTTGACCGCATTCAGAAGCAGATACGCCATTGCGAATGCGAAATGTAGTCATCAAGAATGGTGTTAAATTGCTTCATATACTGCGTACTACATTGGTCGCTTGCATTTTACTTCTCCACGCGTTTGTACTCTGCAAACATCGCCCTCATCACACGTTGTAACGTGC
Source organism: Symbiodinium pilosum (assembly GCA_905231905.1). Taxonomy (NCBI): domain Eukaryota; class Dinophyceae; order Suessiales; family Symbiodiniaceae; genus Symbiodinium; species Symbiodinium pilosum. The sequence continues at coordinate 7,088 of CAJNIZ010021336.1, forward strand.
GAAGCGCATGGAGCTTTGGACTCACACGGCGGCTAACCCTTGATGGCTTCCCTATGAAGTCCTCCTGCAACTGTACACTAAATACAAGCGGCGAAAGAACCCAATTACAGGTGCTGGCTTCCCTCCACAAATCTACCATCAGATGGTGAAAGTAATGTAACTTGGGAAGAAGGGGGAATCGACGGCAGCAAAAATGGTAGGCCATCATCGCCAGCCTGTTGTACCCTTGCAGGAATCGCATTCCTTGCATCACAATTTCCCGTGCCTTGGACGGGGGTAGCCATACCCCAGAGCTGTACAGCTCCCTCATGCATGAATTTGCGGCCTGCGTCGCGAGAGCCTGAATCCCAGATTGAATTTCTAGAAACGAAAGTTATTGTCGAGGACTACAAAAACAAAGTGTATGAAAACCTTGCAATTGTCTACAACAGAAACGTATTTTCAAAATCCACTTGCGTGTTCAAAAACATTTACACACAAAAACACAAACATCCGAGGCACAATTTCGCTCAGTGCTGGATGCGTGTCATCCTTGTGCAGCCTTCCCATGTAATCTTCCAGCCACTCAAACATGCGTGTCGTCAGGAAACCTTTATGCCAGGACCCTGCAGGCATGTCGTTGGAGTTCTGCCATGCCAGCAAATCGCGAGTAATCTGAGTTATGAAGGCGTAGCGGTGGGTTCGCTTGCAAAAGCTTCTGTAGTCCTCACTCAGCAAAAACAGCCGTTGATCTATTGTACCCTCTGCCTCCATGGACTCTAGGAGAATGACAATAGCCGAGGCTATAAAGCTCTTGCCGCAACCAAGATGGAATGTATGCCAACAATCCAATCGGTACAACCACATGGCCTCGTCATGTGGAATGTGCAACAGGGGGCCGGCCCGATCGAACCCTGCTGGCTCCACACCATCAGTTTGCCGCCACCTTGCCTGCAAAGCGAACTCTTCCCAAGGCCAAGTTTCCAGACCACCTTCCACGCCAGCTAGGCATCTAAAGCAAATACCAGACCCGGCCTTTTTGCTTTCAGACTGTTTCGGACACATGGAATAGGTACGCGAGAAATGCCCCGCTTTTCCCAGGTATGGAAGGTCACCCTTGACGGCCAAGGTTTGAAAGTAAATGCGTCGAACAGAATCTCCATCCGGCACCAATAAACCGTTGGTTGCCAATGACTCCATATCTTTAGCGTAGAGCTCCAACATTTTGTCGAGGGCTTCTGGGCACTTCTTATACAAGGAGTGAGGGAGCGCTGCAAAAATGTAGTGGGTGGTCAGAGTGCTGCCTAAGAAGTTGAGACGCATCGGGTCCTTCTGCACAGCGTAATTGTCTCTGTTTTGATCGGCAGCTTGGCTGCATCCTCGACCAAGGACTCCATGCGTACTCAGCACCATTAGCGGTGACTTCCGGTAGGTACGGCCTTCGTCGCCGTGGTGTAGAAGCGGAATGGTGTTGCGCAAGCGATCAGGGTCAGAGCTGTAAACTGGGTGATCTGGTCTTGATTGCTTGAGGCGACACCAAAACTCCAGGCAGAGCTCCCGGCGCTTCATCACATCGCTCGTGCCAACCAAGTAGTGCAGCCTCCCTGTGCTTGCAAGGAAGAAAACCCAGTCACTCATTCGGATGTATGGAACTTTTTTTTGGGTCGGGAGGTCAACAAATTGAAGGGGCACAGGCAGTTTGCAACCCTGCTCATCCAGGATTTTGTGCACTCCACTCTCGGAGTGGCCCAAGGAGATCCCTGCAATGCCTTTTACCCCAGCACTTGTGGAAGTCGATGTTCTAGCGTTCTCGATGATGTCCGTACAAGGCACCTCGGCGCAACGGAACAAATCTAAAAGCGACGACAGTAAGAGGCTAGCATACGTACTGTCGATCTGCCGGAAGCAGAGAAAAATGCACAGGACACGTGGCGGATTACAAAGCTGTTAGCGATGCAACACATGCCGCAGTTTTTTGCAATAGCTGAGCGCGCGCGAAACATATAATGCGACAAGTTGTCGCGTAGAACCTGCTGTTGGTGCCCAATTATAAGAAACGAAGTAGATCGCTTGGCTACGCTCTATATTGCTCATCATACTCGTAGACAGCTATGTCGGCCTTGTAAACAAACTCATTGTTAGAACGAGCTACTACCCTATTGGCAGAGGCAGGTCAGCCCGGGCGCCAACGATGTAAACGTAGTAGTGCTCAGCACGTATATGTCCAGGGCCTTCCCCCCCTAATTGAATATTGCGGCAACCAACAAGACTGTGATGTTGGTCAATCAAAGCTGCTTCCAGCATTTCAGCTGTGCCTTTGCACGTAGTGACATGCAACAACATCATGGAGGAATAGTTTAGCTCCTGGTACTTTCGAAATCTAAAGATTGGGTTGCTTGTGAAGCCAATCTTGAAAACACAGACATTGGCACCTATTCGACGCCGAAAGGCATCCACTTTGTTTTTGCAGTGCTGCAAGATTTTGCCCGCAGCATGGTTTCGAACTGCCATGTCCAAGTATGAAAGGAGCATGGGCTCGCCTAACTTTTGAAGTACCAATTCTTTGGAGCTGATACATTCGCATGACTCGAACTCCTCCGATAAAGCATCCATCCTGTGAGATGTCAGTGATCCATTGGGAGCACGTAGTTGTGCCTGAGATTGGGGCAAATTTGATAATTTGAAAGCAGTTGGCGTGGGCAAATGTCTAGATTCCTATAGATTACTGTCATTGTTGGGCTAGAGGGGTATAGGTAAATGAAAGTTACTTATAAGATTTGCTAAGAAAATATTGGCAATTCGCCGCCGGGCTGCCCTTGGCAGCGCTGCAGCTGTGGGAGGCCAACTCGGATCACATGCTGTTGCGGGCCTCTCGTTGTGAATCACTTTCTGCCTCAGCTTGAATAAGCTACGGAATCTTTATAGGCAATATAGACTGTCGACAGGCGCATGACAGACTTCATGAAGGTTGCAAGTGTTGAGCCAAGAAGCTTTTTACATTGTTCAGGCAGCGCTCGCTTCCCACCAGCAGTACTTGCATGGTCCCAAGCGATCAAGTCTAGAAAATCAGCCTCCCATTCTTCGAAAGTACCCTGCATGTCTCGCTAGAGCCAGATCGAGCGTTCAGAATTATGAGCGTTTGTTCGCACATCAATTGTCAGCCATGCAAAATCTAAAAGGGTTTGCTCGAAAAGCTTGGGCAGGCACGCCCCTGCCGACCTGCCGTGCCACTGCTATCATCTCTGGATCTGGACCTGGCATGATGGCAATTGCTACGGGAAAGTATCTTGGTGGAATCGTTGCTCTTAAATTCGGATTATATCAGAGGCTGACTTGATCGAATCTTTCAGCCACCCCTAGCTGCAAGGATCACAGGCAGCAATGTAGCCTTGCGTAATGATCGTGAACAAGCAACTGTTGCTAGGTACAACAGCTGCACCGCTGTGCATTTTGCACATCTGTATCCATGCACCGTCTGAAGATGCATTACAGAAAAACTGCGAGGCCACCATTTTGCAGTTCCATGTCAGGTGCCCCCCATTGGAAAAGAAAGCAGTCCTAGTTTTTCGGTAGCCATACCCAAATCCTGGTAGCGGGGTGTCTCTAGTTGGCATCCTGATGTAGGAGACGGCAAATGAAGTGGCAATCACCTACTGCGTATCGTCTGCCCTCTCCTCTTGCTTGGCTTTCTTCAGATGGCCTCTCTCCACTGACCTTAATTTAGTTACTTTTGATCCAGTTAAATCTAGGTTTGTGCCTCGCGTGTGTTGCTAAGTGGGTCGAGGTTTTAGCATTCTGGCCCCCAGCTCATCCCCAACCCAACACCTTAAAATAGATCCACATAACAGGTCTATGAAAACACGATAACCCTGAATTGTCAAGGAAGCAGCTTCGCTTGATTCTCCGCCGCGAGAAGCCGACTGCACCTGGGAGATGCTGGCTTATGTAGACAGCTTATGTATAAGTATACGATCAGTCTGAACCCAACTTGTAAGACTGTAGATCACTGTGCTAATCGTTTGCTTCTTTACAGGGTGCTGGCGCTGCTGCGCTTATATAATTGATTATAATTGCTTGGGGCATTAGCACATTTATGTAGGAAGAAGAACACGAGGGCAACACTGGTTGAATGAATCCGGGGCTGATTCCCTTTATGTTTTGGAGCCTCGAGCGCACAAGGCCCACGTAGGGGAATTAAGGTAGCAGGGTCTCCAAGGGTGTTCTAGGTAGGATATTGAGAGTATACGGTTCTCATAGCCACAATTAACCTATATAGCCACAATAAATGGATGAGTAGAATACCTTATATATAGTAAGTGCGTGCCGCGGCGCGCAAGCGAGGTTTCCTTCCACGCCTCATCAATGGATGTTTGCAACCTGGGATCATCTTATATGTAGGGCTTGGGACAACTTTAATTGGGCCTGTCAAGAAAGCATTTCCATTGGCCAGGTATTTCTAAAGCCAGATATAAATACGTAGGCAAGCCACCCTGGCTCCACATCGAGTCGTGCTCTAAGCTGAACCAATTTTTCATGGCCGGACTCCACATCTTTCAGCTTCAGCTCCAGATTATCCACGGCCCTGAAATGAAGGATGTTCTGGATTTGGGGATACTCGGTTGTCTAATTCTGGCGGACCCCTACCGGGCTTATGAAGGGCTTATCTGCATGCAGGATTAATAGTGTTCGTGTAGGATCTATGCATGCATGCAGCTTATGCGGGTTATAGAAGGCGAATTATGGGATTTCAAGTGAAAGTGCCCCATGTTTTGTAGTAGATGGAGTATGTACCCACCACACAAGTCCCCCAAAATACGGATACAGCGTGCACCTGTGGCTCCACTTACCGACAGCTTTCTAGGCTTCATATATATATATATATACCTATCAATTATAATAAGGGGTATATATAGTTTCTCTTATAGACTGCATGTAGGGAAATGGAGGAACAGGTGCAGCTCGTACTACATAGCGCACAGTCTAATTTCAAAGGCAACCTATGTGAGGGCTCAGTGGTCTTGTCCAAACACCGTCCTCTTGGCGCGGCAATCCTTGTTCTTGCTGTTCACATACTGGAGGTCATGTACCTTAGACATTTTGCCAAGCGCCGTCTCCACGCACTTGTCCAAGAACACATGTTCCTGAGCGGAACACTGAAAATACGGTCCATGATTTGATGGGTCCATGGATTGCATCAGCGGCCGTGGTACAACTCTGTAGTATACGTATATGCACCTTCCCTGTACACCTTCCCATTACATGTTGCCTCCGAATCTTTCTCCAGAACAAAATGCTAAAAGAAAATAGAATAGGAGGGCCCCAATCCCAGTCCAGAAGCGTTGTAGGGTCGGTCTCGTAGTTTGGGTTCATGGGTGTATGTATATATATATATATGTATATATTTTTTGGTTTTATATAGTATATGTAGTGCTTATACAGCTAAAGGGGCACATGTAAGGTTTCAATAAGTGTATATATAAAAGGGTTATTCAAAAAAAGAACACGTAAAGGACTCATAGGGCTTGTACGAAAATTTGTTCAGCGTAATTGCGCAAGATTGATCCAGGATTTAACAGTTTATAGCCCTTTTGGGGTTGTACTGAAGTCCACATAATACTTGTCATTCAAAAGCACGCAAGAGCGAGCAGTCATGGCAGTCTAACTTGGGTTATAACTTTCTTCAACAATGATCTGCGAATAATACAGACTAGCAGCATCCGTGGCTGTACCAAGACGCGTCGCATCTGGGGCAGGGGGTCCTCCGGCGGGTGCGAGAAGGGCTGTGCCAGCGGTGCCTGTGCGCGGGGCACCGGCCATCTGGTTCGGGCGCTCATCGAAGTCATGGAACTTGACCTCGCGAGGGCCAGTAGAAGCCTGGGCGGTGAAGCATTTCAGAGGTTGAAACAACTTTTCGAAAGGTGCACTAGAGTAGTACGTTGCCGCTTTGATAACCCCAATGCGTCCATGAAACAGTTATAATTCTAGTCTTATATAACTGCCCACCAAGACCCCCAAGACTACCCCAGATTCCCTCGCCCAAGCCAGCCGAAACACCCCCCAAACCACCTTCCGAGACCCCCCAAACCTCCTTAAAATGAATCCAATCGGGTGGATCCTTCGTTTGGCTTCATTTTTGGGAGGTTTGGGGTGTCAGACCCTTTATACAAACCTCCCCAAAGCCCGTTTGATGCTTGGAAAAGCAATTCCCTCGAGTCCTCCAAACCGGGACCTCCCATAAGAGCAGACATGCCGCTCCACACAAACAAACCTCCCCAAACCCTTTGACGCGCAGAAAGGGGCATCATCATTGGAAGTTATATATACAGGAAGTGAAAGACTTGACATCGCGCAATAGAGAAGGCTGATGGGCCTCATTTTGCGTCCTTCTTATAGCTGCCTCTTTATGTAGCATTGTTCGAATACCACGCAATCAACTCCTGTCATCAAAGCTGTGTGAAACAAGTACCTATAATGAATGTAAGTGGCAGCCTCTGACTGGTCCCTGCTCTCCATATCCTGCTCGCGATTCAGCACATGGCCGCCATCCTCAATTTCCACGTAGAATTTCTCCAAGCGCCGGTCATAACGGTCGAGCCTGAGTAGTCATAAGATGCGCGGCGTATAACACCTATATTCTTGTCAAGATACACACACCTAGTCAGAAGAGGGCTCAAATCGGGAATGTGTAGCTTGTATATGGTTTTGGAAATCTCAGAGCGCTTCCTTGAAAAATCTCAGGCTTTGTACGCCACGCTGCTTCACCATGCCATTCTGGCGGCAGTCTGCAATGGCAAGCTGGATATAGGACCTGTGCACGCCAAAAGGTTACTCTAGGTTTCAGGGGTAAAGGGCGGATTCAGCCGAACATGAAGATAGTCATGTGGTAGCTCAAGCCCCCTGTGCATAGCTGTAATTGCTTAGGAAGGGGCTTACTCCACTTGAGCTCCGTAGCCATTGACTTCTCCGTGTGCCAAGCATAGCGCTGCTTCTTCTCATTCTCTCTCAACTTCGTGTGCTGGCGATTCACAACAGCTATGAACCGTTCCTGGCAAGTGGGTTTATGTATACGTAGGTGAGACATGGGCTACAGAAACAGCAATGCTTGCTACCGACTTGAAAATCAGAGCTCCTTGGAGCATCCACATTTACCAAGCTGGTCCATAAGCTTCTGGCGGGCTGCACCACCAGCTTTGTAATCAGCCACTACCTGTTCTGGCACAAGTAGTTTACCTGATCTCTTCTTCTCGCAAAGCCTGCGCAGCCGGTGGTACTTCGCTGTATCGGTCAGCTCCCCCTGCCAAGCAAAAGCAAGTAAAACATAATAATTAAGAATTCCGGTTTGTGTTTGCATTATTTCAAACTCGATCCTCTTCCTCAGACCCACTGTGAAGCTGATCAGAGCTGGAGCTGAGGGACTTGGCTAGGGTACTCGCCGGGGTTGGGGGGTTGCTCTTTGCAGTCGGCGGGCACATTGAGCTTGGAAGACCTGTGGCAGGCGGGCTCATAAGCGTGGTTGCCAGGAAGTATGGAGAATCAGTCGGGGCTGAGGATGGGGTGGCTCGGCCAGGGGCGGGGCTTGGATGAGCGGGGCTCGGATGAGCAGAGCTCGGCGCGGAGCTGGGCTTGGGCGGGGCACGGCAAGGGGTAGCAACAGGAGCACTTGCTTCTGTCTTCGCCTGCGCAGCGCCCTATAAGTCATGCGACTACACCTGTCTGCAGTGTACTCCGATAGACTATGGCCCTGCTTTTGATTGGGTTCATGCATCACCTAGCCAGCAAACTTAGGTCAACATTACGTAAATTTGTTTAATGACATGCTCTGAAGAGTTCTTGCATGGGCTTGCTGTTCCCCACCTTATGAATGAACATGCTGTCTCTCTAGAAAGGCAACAGTTATAATGGGCTTTGTGTATAGACTGCGAACAAACAGTCATCTGCAGTGGAGCGACCCTCTTTGTAGGCGCCGCAATCGAGTCTTGCGACATCGTCCGGCCCAACTTCTTCAACTGCGTATTCGATGCCTGGGCTGAATGATTTGGAGGCTTCTCAATGTACAGGGGCTTCATGCACTTGATAGAAATGGGTCTGCCTTATGTGTTTGAACTTTGAGGGGTGTATTGGGTAAGTCAGGAGCTCCTGAATCGCAATTGTGGCACTGGGACGGTGTCCACGAAAGTGTCTTCCTTAATTGAGCATGCGTAGGGAAGGCACGCGCATACAAGGGTATACAATTGATTGAAACACTACCTCAACATTTGCAGTGCAAGATACGTCATCAGCAGGCTCAGCGTCTTTAGCCAAGTCAGCTTCGAGCTGATCATACTCCTGTCTGAGTGCCTGATGGGAGACAGTAAGGAAAGTCGGAAGGCTATTGAGGTGCGCAATCTAGATTTCTGAGATTCAACCCCCTAAAACCGTCACATTCACAATAAGAGTCACCCAGCCTCTAGGCGAGCTTGCACATCAGTAGCCGTGTCCATTCTCTCCAGCTTCACTGCCAAAAGTTTGTTCTGACCTTGTTCTACCTCCGAACAACTCCATTTCCGGGAAGGCAAGGCTACAGGGTTCCTGACAGGTCTGGCAGAGGCAGGAGTAGGGCCGGAGGCCCACCCTGTTTCCCCCTATATATCTCTTGTCCCAGGAACTATCCCATCAGATTTGGCCTCCGGGTGCTGCGAATGCGCCGCCATCTGAACCAAACAAAGCCTGAGCCAGTGCCCGTGCCAATGAATGTGGATGCACAGTCAGTTTTTGAGGCAGCAAGCTTCTCAGACTTGTGGGGAGATGCAGCCATGCCGGAAGTGTTGCAATATTTGAAAGGGAACCGAGCCCTGCAGATTCCGGCGTCCTGGAGACACCTGATTCCTACCACCCTCTAGGTACTCATCTGTAACAGGGTTCCCTGGTCTCATACAGCTTTTTCAAGTAAATCTTAAATTGATCTAGAAGCCCCGTAGCCTGTTTCCCCTATTTTTGTTTCGGGCTTAGGATTCCAACATAATTTATGTTGGGTTTTGTAAATTTTTGTTGAGATTTTAGAAAAGGCGCAAATTACCCGCAAAAAACGCGCAAATGACCCGCAAAAGGAAGCTTACCCGCAAAAAAAACACAAAAAAGTGCAAATTACCCGCTAAAATGCGCAAAAATTTGCGCAAAAACGGCGCAAAATCAACTTGGCTCAGCATGCCCTTCAAATCGCCTCAACATGTTTTTTTTCGCTGCTAGAGGGCTGGTGGATCAGATGTTCCTGCTAATTCGCACTTGCGAGTAGTATGCTACCGTGACAAGATTGCCCGTTGGCCTGCCAACGCGCGTTCCTTCTAATAATTCAGGAGGACCCATGCTGATCATAGCAGCAACCTTCATAAAGTCTCCAAAAGTGCTGCTTTGATCTTACGCTACGCTTTCAATGTTGCTGGGCAGGATATGAGGTCAGACCTTGAGATGCCTGCGATGTCGTTTTTGTACTGATTGCTGAGGCTGTTGATAGTGTTTGTGCGTGTGTTCACCTGCAATGCCGAGCCCTTCCTCGTCCCTGGTTAATTCATGGGAAACATAGGCAATGTACATAACTCAACTCATATATAGGTCTTCAACCAATCGGTTTTCCTGCTACACACAATTTGGGAACTCATCGGAGTCATATTATCATAATCATCATCATCAGAACTATATCAGAACCATCGTCATATCATCAACATCATATCATCATGATCATACCACCATCATCATCATCATCGTGACCACCCAGACGATCTACGCACATCCCATCAATGAAAATATTCTACGTAGAAGTAAATACCCTAACCTGGTGGACAACAACTGAATGAGGCGAAGGTCTCAGTCTTTTTTAAATGTATGGTGCCTTTGTATCGTGGCTTTCCAGCTCTGTCTCGGTACTGCACACACGTCTTCGGGGCAGAGTCCATGCTGGCCCGCCGAGTCAATGTCCCAAGATCAAAGCAGTTGATGCCGGGCGTGTTGGCATAAAGAATATGCCGCTTAGGTGTTCGAGAATGATAGTTCCCCATCCAGAATTTCGCGACCCAAACCTGGAAATCTAGCAGGTAGCATCCATAGGATTGGGGGTGAATATGCTATACGGCTACCTGTATACAACTTATGTTTGTTTACCCACAAAAGGTTTACTCCTAGGCAGCCGGTCCTGCAGCATGTGGCGTAGCGGTCGGAATCTATGATGAAATTCGGCAGCCGAGTTGTTTGGCTGCTCTAGCACCCAAACCAGCCCCATGGATTCTGCTAGGTAGATGAGGAGAATTGTCCTGCGTTGAAGACCAGAATGGCAGTGATAATTGTAATGCACATTGGAACCCCTTTCACAGGTTAGCGTAGCATAATGCAAGTATTGAGATTATATATACATACACATAGAAGACCTTCAGTACAAGCATCCCGTGAAGACTACCTCATATCCCAAGCTCCCCCCTGACCAAGCCCAAAAAAGTTACCTTGCTGTCTAGTGTCCGTGACAACATTAAATTTGCTTCTTGTACAGACTTGTAGGCCATGTTGCCGAGCCCACATATAATACTCCTCCCAGAAGTTCCCCGGTTGACTGCCGAAAAACTCGAACACTTCATCCCCAGAAATACCAGGGCATCTGGTCGCCCATTCAGCATTGTCGCCATTGCTAACCTCGGCAACTGCTAGTGATGGATCTTTCTGGGATTGGTTAGGTTTTGAATACATATATGTATAGTTTTAAATAAGGCATACAAATGTTCACAGGGTTTATATGTAGTGTTTCGAAAGAGTGTATGCATACATATGTAGGGGCTATATATATATATAATTCAAGGGCTTATATAGGGATTCAGACTTAGGGGTACGTACAAGGTCAGGTCTACAGGGGCTCCCTCTCAGGCAGCACCAACTATAAGGGTTTTGAAAGGTTGTGAAGGGAAAGTTTGAAGGGTGGATTGAAGCCTTGTACATTCTCGGGTGTCAGGTTTGAGTTCTTGTTGTGTTATAAAGGATATGATACATGTGTATACACAAACGGACCTTTCGACGAGCTTTGGAAAAACTCTTTGCCGTAAGAGCATAGATAAAACACCGTACACGCAGGAGCGCAGAGCTCGTGCAAATGTCTACCTGCCCTCTATATACATGTAGTCAACCTGACTATAATATAGGGATTGTAGTCGGAAAGATTTACTGGCCCATATATTGTATAGCACGCACGAGCTCTGCGCTTCCCTGACGAAGTAGAACTCATTCGGGTTGATGGGGCTCAGGCAGGATGCTAGGGGTCTCAGTTTTGGGTGAGAAACTGCAAGGCCCAACCCATGGCAAGGATATGCAGTTCTGATTACACAGGCTTAAGTGGGTTCATATATTAATGATTAGGGAAAAGCGGCCTTTGAATTGTTGGGTTTTGATGAAAACTGCGAAGCCTTGGAGAACTTCATCAGCCCCTTCACGAAAGCTGCTACATTGCACCAAGTTAACAAGTAGGCGAAAACCCTGGTCAATCCCAACTGAAACAGGACGTTGCTTCCTCTGACCCTTATAATTAATAGACTCAGAAACACATCTATGAATACCGGATGCCTTATGAGCCCTGGTGAATTTGAAGTAGCTATCTGCAGACGATAGTCGCCACTACGATTTACATGCAACCCCGCACGACTTTTAAGGGGCACGCGTTTAAGATGGATATGTAATTGTGGGGCCCTATATGTTGCAAGAAGTGACAAATCTTGGCACCATTTCCCGAAGAGTCCCCGTGTTGAGGCCAAAAAATTAACCCAAAGAGATCGAGACACGCCATCCCAGCACTAGTCAGAATGTCCATGAAATTCTGTTTGCCAGGAGGTGCACTATGATACAAAACGTCCAGGCTGGCCGTAGGATGGCCGGCTAGTCTGGAGCATCTGCTGACATTGCCGAGCCCCGCAAAGTACTCCAGCAGTGTGTAGGTCTGGCAAGAAACCAGCTTGCTCCACTACAGCGGGAAATTGAGCTCCAACAGGGTTAGCACAAAGCAGTTCAAAGTACAAACGATACGTGAGAAAAAATGAGCAATGCTCGTGACACTGATGGGCCTGCTGGAAGCAGTGGATGTTGTCACTCCAAACGAGGAACAGCACTGCCAGCATGAGCACCTGCAGAGTTGAGTTGAGCGAGGGCTGTATAGTTCGGACCCCATGTTGCCCATGCAGAGTTTCGAATCGAGCTGCTCAATATAGAGATTGCATGATGTACATTGCATGGGGCCCAACAAACATCTGCTAGAGAAACGCGGCTAGAGACCCAACTTTACAACCCTCGCTAAGATTGCACCAATCTGGGTTTTGGTTCCCTACTTGTCTCCCCGCTCTACCTATTGCTGAGCAGCTCGCGGGCTGCTACAGGGTGGTGTATCTATACATATATAGGGCTAGCTCAAGCTTTCAGTGGTATTCATACAAATTGGGATCTCATAAAAAGGTTGGTGCAAGAAGACAAACGAAACTCTCGTTCCAATCCACCGGACAGTAATGAGTAGACCCCTCCAAGCACTATACAGTGTAATGTTTATTAGTAGGTATAGAACCATAAATCGATAGGTACTTAAAACGGAAATATAGGCATGGATCCAGCTCACCCCGTTGAAATCATGAATGTAGGCGGCCACAATTAAATTCACATGATCCCAGGCATGCCTTCGGGGCTCCAATCTCCTGGAGTCGCCACAAAATTGCCGGCAACATGATGGGCCAAAGGACGGGTCGTGATGATTCAATGTCAGGTCTTGATCTCTGCATGATCCCTGTAATAAGAAAGTAAATCTATACACAAGTCATTCCGACTTACATTCCGTACGACATGAGGCAATGTGGCCCTAAGAGATTCGATCCCAGCCAAAAAGGCTCAGAAGAACCCAAGCTGAAGTCTGCAACACAGGGCAGCTGATGATGCATTTACCTGCCTGTCTTTGACAAAAGAGCGGCTTTTAAACATGCAAGGGTTGCCAGTTCTGGCAGCCTTTTCCTGCCTCTGCTGCTCCACATGCTTCAGGAACCATACACGGCGCTTCATCCGGGCCTCGGCCGACATGATGCAGCAGAAGGGTCTTGGTGGATGTATCGGTCATTGCGGAGCCAAGGAATTAGAAGTCACCAGGTTGATCACGTATTCCCATTACAAGTAACGAAGGCTCAGACTTTTGGTAAAGCGCACATGCATGTTCTCAGCCTTTCGAGAGTGAGGGAAGTTACGTCAATGCTCGGGCATCTTTCGTTCTAACTTGCAGGGAACAAAGGAAACCAATTGTACAATAAGTTTGATCCGTTTTGCTGTGGTGGGGTGATATTTCCTGGTTCTCTCCGTTGCTAACCTTCCAACTAAATGACTTCGAAAAGTTCATAACAAAAGTACAGAGCCCCCATGTAGTGCCTGCAATAGCTGCTCGGCCCCTCAAGCCCCATGTAGTCTGAATACACCCAGGAACATACAAGGGGACAACAACGTCCCTCGCCTGTGTAGACTATCAGCGGGATGTGTCTCGTACTGCAGGGGCTTGCTACGAGAATGAATTCAGTTGAGGTGTGCAAGATTACTTTGATCACGTGTGTTGCGCTACGCATGAGCAAGGTAGACAGTGCCACTTTCAAGCACCTATATAATGTCTAGAAACCTTACACGGCCTCTATGCGGACATACTTGAGCTATTTTATGAAAGAATCAATCCCCCCCCCTCCAGCTAGGTTACCGCAATGAAGGCAATTTAAGAAGATAATCAAATCACTTGATTTGGTTCGGAAGAGGTTCGGACTTACTGTTGCAGGACATGTTGACACGTTGAGATTCAAATAAAGTTGCTGAATAGAAGGTCTTACGGCCAATTCATGCTTGAGGGATCCTGTTGAAGACTGTACCAGGGACTTTTGGGAGAATGTGAATTATATATAGTCAGTATACTAGTCTGTGTGTACACAATGATATTTATGAGACCTCTTCAGAAGTACCTTATTATAAGCCATGTACGAGGAACAAAGGCATAAAGAAACGGAAGGCTTTCAATTGCTTCCAAATATAAGATCCTTGCCCCCTTGGTTTTGCGCGGGCTGAACAGGTTTGCATGATTCCCAGAACGGCAAGCAAGAGGCTCCCTGTTGGAGGCTGTAGCACGTGAGACCCAAAATGACATACTCACAGCAACACTTCGTGCTGCAAAACCGTATGCGCAAAATACCCACCACGTGTTGCGCAGCCTATGCAACCTATGGATACCTTTGCTCAAGTATCACACACTGAAAATACCAGGCTGGCTCCGGCAATGAGGGGCCTTCAGATACGATACCCGGTTGTGGTTACCAGAATATTTCCGATGGTCTTAATCATATATGTGTGAAACCCTTGAACCATTTGTTGCAACATGTTTGGGGTTCTATACAAACAATGTCTATCCAATCTTGTTTGGGGGAACTTAAAGACCGACAGGTGACTTTTTTAATGGCGAAATGTTCTCGAGTTAGCTAGATCAGTGAAATAAATGTGGACGTGGAACCTCTCTAATTCCGCTGAAAGACACACAGAGGGGCCTTCAGCCACGCGTGCGCCTAAAGTTCATCTGGACATACGCATGGGGCTTTGGGGGTTATATATACAGTGTCTCTATATGGGCCCTATATATACATAGGTACGGGCAGATAGTCCATACGCGGGTAAGTTGTTTCGGCATCAGTCACCCCTATAAAGACTAAAGACCCCGATCCTAAGAACCCTAATAACGAAAGATCATCAACACAATTCTTGTTGGACACTGCTTGGATCGTGATTCCTTGCCCGACCTCAAGGTTGTATGATTACTGACACGTATGAGTCACGCGCAACCTCTGTACGCCTGCGTTATTCAACCCCTTGTGAATCAAAACCTCCGGCGCCCTACCTAAGCTCGACCAGCCCAGATCAAGGTAAATGACTTCAGCAGCTGTCTGTGCAGCCGCTGAGCAGCTGTCGGTGCAGCCGCTGCTCACAAATCTTCAAACTGAAGGCCCGTCTCTTCCATATGGCGCTTGCAAATCACTGCGTACTTTGCACAATCATTAAGCATTTGCTTGAAGCGGTCGCAGTCGGGCGAGTTCAGCTCATAACGGGTCTGGGCCGCATCACCTCCCATCCATGTCACCTGCGTACTACACTACACATCCCTCTACCCCAACCGTATAACTCTAGCTTTTCAAGCTTCCGAAAGAGCCATGTTTTGTTTTCGTATGTAGCGGCCCAAAACAAATGTGGAGAACACAGAACTCTGTATATATAAAGCCTATCATAACTTGAAATGGTCCAGTTGCGAAATGATCCACGGCTGACACGGCAACATTCACCGTCGGCCAGCCACCACTGGTAAGGGTGCCCACATAGACCGGGCGCTCGTCCCCGACCTTCCTGATAACTCCAACACTTGGCCTTGTCCAATACGTTGAGAGCTGCCAGTACTTGTAGTCGGGGAGCTCTTCCCTCTTGTCAATGGCAGGCTTATCCATGGCTTTCACGAAGTCAATGACAATGCGCATCTTCAGGTCATCCTCAATCAAGAGCGGCATGATGTCATTGACAGTCATGTTCTTCACGGGCTTGGAGTGCAAGGTTTTGCGGCGGGCTCGCCCGGCCGGGCATGCATCCTCTGCAACAGCGTGATCTCCCTCAAGTGCTGCCTTTGCCGCCTTTGGCATTGGCTCTGTGGCCGCCTCAGTGGCGCACTTGCGCTTCTTCGACAGCCTTTTCGGTTTGGCAGTCGCCTCCGCCACATCATCCTTCGCCAACTCCTTGGGCTCGGGCTCTGCATCCTCCAACACCTTGTCCTTGGCCTTGCTCTTGGGCTTTCCCGTGGCAGGCGCACGGTCTCCAGCCCTCACCTTGGCCCTTGCCTTTGGCTGCAGCTTCAGCTGCTCACGGCGTGTGATGAAGCCTGGGTTGCCCTCATCAATGGAACCAATGGACGGGCTGTTGCTAGGGCCTCTGGAGCTGTCCGAGGAGTCTGTGCAGCTGCGGCTTTTCCCAGCTGATGAGCTCGGGCGGGAAGCTCTCATGGCCTCCGCCGACTCGGCCAACATGTGCTTGAGCTTTGCCAGGGGGCGTGCCACCATCCTCTTAGGAGCTGGCATGCACAGGTCCACTGGCTCATCATCCTGAAAAAGCTGCCGCTTCACGGGCAGGCTGCCACTTGGTGGGGATGCTGGGACTGTAACGTCCGAGTATGGAACCTGAGAGTCTTCATGAACCATCACCAGCGTGTCATCCGTATCCAACACTCCACGACCTAGAAAGCCGATTTCTCAACTTTCAAGTTATAGGGCAGCTATATAGGGCTATAGAACTCAGATAGAATCCCCCTGTACAATTGAACCGTGACCAATCAATCAAGACCTGTCGTAGCTCCCCGGCTGGAAGACTTGCAACGGGAATCGACTGCAGGGGCTGGATCATCACTCCTGAAGGTATGTGGCCATGACTGTTATGCTGTACACTTTTCAACAGGGCTACGCACAAGCAACTGGAAATTCCTGATGGAGGCGGCCATGAGCTGGTCCATCTCTGCCTTAAGCTGCGCCATTCGCTGGAGGCGAAGGTCAACCTTTTCCTCACGCGATGGTGGCGCGCAAGCCGTCTCCCCAGTCCTGCATGTCTCCACCCTTTCCTCCGACACCGTTACACCAGCATCCTCCGGCTCATCGTCCGGCTCTGTTCCTGAGATCTCCGGCTCAGACACGTCACCTTCAGTGACCACGGCCGCTGGGCCATGACCATCTCCCAAAACATCGCTCTCATCGTCGCGATGATCATCATCATCGTCATCATCATCATCGCTGCCCTCACCGGGCTCAGACCCATCCTCCGGCTCAGAGTCCTCTTCGGCTTAATCAGGGCTATAGAGGGGCTGAAATCACAGTGGCTTGAAATGCCTATTTAAAGCTTTAGCTGAGCACATGGGACCCTGTACAAGTACCAGCCTCTGCATGAATCAGTGCTTAACATCAGTTCTTGTTTACAATATACGTGAGCTCTAAGCGTAGCTGAATCCTAATGAGCCCTTGTCATGCAGATGCCACCCCACAAACTGTTCCTCCGCAGGCGCGGTTCGCAGCCCTCGCGGCATCGTGGGATCCAAGATGAGCTGGAGCTGGTAGAACCCCCGATCCTAAATGTGCTGTACATCTATCTACAGCAGTTTAAATGAATGAGTGAATGGACTGATGGTTACCAACCAATGCTCATATTGTGTGTTCTGAAAATTATAGACTGGGATGATTAGCCAAGAAGCCATGGATGGCTGACCCTTACGAGTCTTCATCTTCACGAATGATGCTAGAGATTTTGCCCATATCGCATCCAAATGGATCTTGCCGTTGTCTGTTGCAATCTTGAAATGCTCGCGCAGGCGCTTGATCCTGATAGGGAAGGGGAATAACAAGGGATGACATTACATCTCCCATTGCATTGTAGGTAAAATTACCTGGTGGCCAAATATGTGTAAGAATCCTTTGCACTCCCAAAATCCCTGTACCCAACCTCGCTAGCAAAATCAACAGGCCTTCGTACTCGTTTCACCCATATCCATACCGTGATGTTGAGTGAAAAAAGCTTGCTAGATTCTTGCGATGCACTCAGCTTTGACCGTAGCCACGGAAAACAAATTCCAGTTGGGTTCTTCAGCCATCCTTTCCAAGAGAGGGCTGAGCACAGTGGAATTGTTGGAGCAGTGCTTGTTGCAAGCCTTCAACTCTTCATTGAGGGGTGCTGTGAACAAGCGCCCAGTCTGGGTAATCCGTTTAACGATCTCCACATCCACAGACCAAGTGTTTGCAATGCCATCAAGCTTGCAGCTGCACGGGGGAGGCATGCTGCACAAGACACTTGTTGCAACCGAAAGCAAAGTACGCTGCTACTGGAGCCAGAAAATCCTGTGAGAAAGCCATGGAGTTTGAACAGAATCCGCTGCAACTGTCTAGCAGGGTAAAACTTGGTGTGCGGTTCCAAAAACATGTTGAGCACCCGGCTGATCACACGGCCGCGATGCCAAAATGGCAAGCCGTCATGGCTGTGACAAACTACATGCATGCCTATCTGTTGGCATGAGGTTAATGGTTTGCTGCTATCCCATCCATGATGGTCTCTTAGCAGCTGCTGCTGCCAACGGTTCCATGTAAGGTCTGATGCTGTGTACAAGCTCCATGATTGAGACCCTGAAACTACATAAGCATCCCTAAACTATCACCTTGAACGGCGCGAGCGGTGATGTTGACAACTCGAAAGCCTGGGCAGAGAGGTTGTGGGATGGTATATGGGGCAAATAATAGGGAAATAGTATTTTACCTATTATTAAGGGGTAGGATTCCCAGAAACCAGTTATTTTCCTGGAACCTATTAAACGAAAGGGTTTTGGTTTCGCAGGTAGAGTTTAGGATTCATAGTTTGAGAGACCCTAAACCCTAAACCCTAAACCCCGTGATGGCAGTGAATGCCTCGGCCGTACGCGTGGATTCTGAATTCTGCAGTGTGCGTTCTCAGGTCCGGAGATTGCAATCCGAGTTGACCCAAAGGATCCTCAGTACCCATATGGAGAATACTTACCCAAACCATAAGGGAAATTACTACTACAGAAACCATACTTTGTACCATATAGGCACTTTGGACCCTTTGGGTGAGGAAGCGCGGAGCCACAAGTACGCCTACGCCAAGCAATGGGTGCTTTGGTGAAGAACGAGGAAGATTCGCGCGCGCCCCGGAAAGTGAAGCAAAGAAGGAAGCCGAGGGCGCCCACAGCCTTTACACGTTGCTTCAAAAGCCTGAAGACAGAGCTACCGGGTCAGCGGCTGCGCGCCTGCAAGAGGCATCCAAGGGATGGAAGCCTCTGACACCTCATTGCAGCACAGTGCGGCAAGTAATTGTACGGATGCCCCACGGGGACCCTGCAAGAACTACTGTCTGGTCAGAATGGCTACGGGTGTTTCCATGTTTGTCTGGGGGAGGGTAGGGTATTAGATTAGGATGTAGGATTGATGTAGGCTTGGGGTGTAGGGCTCAGGGTTTAGGAGACAGAGTTGGGCTAGGATTTCGGATCAGGATTTTGGGTTTAGGGTTTAGGGTTTAGGGTTTTCTGATCAGGCCTTCTGATTCCCATTGTCGGTTTCCATTTTGTCGTTTTTCCGTTTTTCAGGTGTGCCGTCTTCCGGTTTTAAGTTAACTTTGCTGTTTCCCAATTTCCCGTTTTGCCGCGGGGCAGTTTTCCATTTTGCCGTCTACTGGTTTTCCGTCATGCTTTCCCGGGATTCAGATTTGACTGTAGGGTTTCGGATCTAGGGCTCGGAGCTCATTTTTTGTGCGTTTGGTTTTTGGGTGTGATATTAGGATTTAGTCGGGTGTGGGCCTACTCCATCTGGGCAGCAAGCATATCCTGACCTCCCCCACCTTACGCCCTAAGCCTTAACATGTTTCCAAGAACTCTAAAGCCCCACGAGGCTAGCATTTCGATTTCAAGTTCCCCGAACAGACTACACTACTGGAACCAAGGTAGAAAGCACAAGCCGAGTCGAAACACAAAGTGGGCCAAAGCCCTTCAATCCTAAACCCTGAACTCAACCCTACACCCTAAAGTCTCAGCCCTCCAACTTACATCCGTAACTTAGAGGTTGTGTACGTAACCCCACCTATAATGGGTCATTATCGCCAACCAAGGGAAACCCAAGGGGGATGGTATTGGCGCTCCCATACTCCCATGATGAGCCATAGACCCAAACCCTAAACCCTAAACCCAACCCTAAACCCTAAACCCCAAACCCTAAACCTGGGGAGCCCATGGTAAACCTGCTGGGAGGTTTGCCCTCGTCTGGAGTCTAGCGCCTTTCCAAAGTACGAAGAGAGAAAGCTAGCCCGTGCCCTCAGAACACGTGAGCTTAAAGGGGGTTTAGGGTTTGGGGTTTAGGGTTTGGGGTTTGGGGTTTAGGGTTTAGGGTTTGGGGTTTAGGGTGTAGGGCGCGGTTAAGATTATTTAGGGGTATAGCGGTATTAAAGGGGATACTAGCAGTTTAAACTATGGTTCACATGTTTTAGGGTTTAGGCTTTAGCGTTCAGCGTTTGTTCAATGCCTAGGTAGGTAATATCACAAAATGCGAGTCCTGCCCATGCTAGTACTTACGGTCGGATATTTCCTGGTCATGACCTGTTCTTCTTTGACTAGTTTTGGCAGGGTGCAGGACCCTAAACCCTAAACCCTATAATCTAGTATCAGGGTTTCTCGACTTTGGGATTCAGGTTTTGCTTCAGGATTTAGAGAAATCGCCTTCGCGTAAGATTAGGATTGCCCCCCATATCAGATATTACCGATATATCACCATAACACACCGCAGTGGGCCAATTTGATATTGGGGGGAGTCGGGCGGGTTTAGAGTGGGGAGAGGTCATTAGTTTGGATTTAAATATGTGTGGAAGTTCTGTCCGCGCGGAGCATTCTTCAGAATGTGGGTCTGTTGGAATTTCATGTGCCTTGGACCTTAAAACTAAATTAAGTGAAGGGCCAAAGCGCCCCAAAACAGTAAGAGGCCATTGCTCTACACACTTTGCGTGCCCGTCAGCAGGTATGGCTACTCACAAGCTGTTGGATTAGTAGTTGCAAACCCTGAACCTGACCCTAAGCCCAATCTTTAATCCTAAGGCTCAAAGTAGCCCAAATGCCTGTTATAGTATGGTCTTTGAGCCGAAACGCCTCAGCATATCAGTCCTGAGGGCCTCAGGGTAAGGCTCCTAAACCTTTTTTATTGTCAACCGTAGCGGTGCAGCATTTTTCTCATGCCACAGGCCATTTGCCAGGGCTAAGGCAGTTCGTGTAGTGGCTTAGGTTTAGTGTGGTTAACTTTTTGTTGTCTTTTTGATTTCCTTTTGGCCTTCGCAATTTTGAGTTTTTGTGATAGAGGTTCTAGGGCGGCATCAATGTCCAAGACAGTGTTCAAGAGTGGTCTGGCTCCAGCTGACCCCCTAAACCCTAAACCCTAAACCACTTTATAACGCTTAAAGTTTGGGGCTTAGGCCTGAACCCCCAATCCGAAAATCCCAACTCCTAAAAACCTGAGGCCTGAAACGAAAACCCTTTAAACCTGATAGAAAACTTCAAAGCTGCCATCCTATGCGGGTTTACAAACATGAAGGGTGCTTTTCTTGGGTCTACTATAATTATTCTGATTGCTATTTATATTGTGGCAATTCATATTGTAGCTACTAGTCCCATTATGATTATTGGGGGTTCTATATAATGTTTGGGCTTCATGAGGGCTACAAACGTACGGGCATGCCCTTATGCCTTTAGACGGTCCCTTACCCTTTTAAACGGTCATCAGCTCCCATGCAGGCAGTGCATCTTTCCGTGCTGAAGCTCTTCGAAGGCTTCTTGTACTGCGGGAAGTTTTTTTTTAAATCCTATACCCTAAACCTTATAGTAGTTTCCATCTTCTTTTCCGTTCCTTCATTCCTAGCTAACCAAATGGGGGTCCAGAGTGGTGCCAGATTTCCTCCATCCACCCTACCAGCTCAAAGCTACAACCCTCCAAAGTTCGAAAGGATCCCATTACCGGTGTTGCAGTCCCAGATTTCTTGAGCTCAAAATGCCACGGGTCTTTCCAGGCCCCAGTGCACCCTAGACACGATGTGTAGGGTTCAGGGCTTTGATTCTCTCCACAAGTCAGAACCATGAACCCTAAACCGCTTCGTATTCGGTTTTGCATCAGGGTCGTGGTCTCAAACGACAGTACTGCTAGAGCAGAGGAGGGGGGGGGGGGGAATTTGAAGCAGACGTCCCGAGACAAGATCTCGGAGTTTAGGGTTTGGGGTTTAGGTTTCACATAATATGGTAGTTACCCAAAATGAGGAGACCCCAATATACACCCTAAATGCTATAATCCTGATTATTGGGACCCCAAATAAGGTACCCCTAATTTTGGGAAACCCCTAGATAGAGAATGGTATAGGTAGATTAGGTGCTTCGCCAAGCTTGCTGAACTTGATGTGAAGACCGTTATGCTTTGCTTGTTTTCACCATTAGTGAGTTGGAGCTCTTTATGTATAGCCGAAACCCTGTGAAAGCATAAACATGACAGGGTTGCCAGGATTCCCTATCTTGGAGCAGGTCTATACGGACGCAACTGTTCTCCCGCAAGTCATGATGGTGTAGTAAGACTCTCGTGCCAGGGGTCTCTCAGGATGTGGGAGTACTCAAACGCATGAGGAATATCTTTGGGAGAATTCGGCAACTGATTCTTGTGGATTCCATAAGCCCTGGAACCTAAAACCTTAAACCCTAAACGCACTGATGCTGCAGCCCGTTTTTTGTTGGCTTGGGCTAACTACGCCAAGGGATTCGGCTTGTCAAATAACTTATATAAAATTCTGCATGAATTTTATTTGCTCGCGTCAGCAGTTCCATGCGTCTCTGAATCGAAGAAGCGGGAAGCATCAGGAGCGCCTACAAAGCAACTGAGCCTAAACCTGCAAACCCTAAAACCTCGATGCAGGCATGGATGTGGATCAATCCGGAGAGACCTCGTGGATGGAGTTTGTGGAGTTTATTAGTGCCAGAGCCTCAATTTTCTTTTAGTTTTGGAGCTCAGGATGTGCGGCTTGTGCTCCGCAATTTTCTTACGTCTAGGCCCTTACTTTGGATTTGACGGTTTTATGGGGTATTAGGTCTACCAGGACCCGAAGATTATGGGCGCGTACTTTGGGGCTCATAGTTCTGAGCGCACTTAAACTAAACGAGACTGTCTAACCTGCTTAGGAAACCCGGTTTTCTTGACTTTGTTCCTCAATGGATTAGGGCTACTATGGTGGACGTTTTAAGATCATGTGATGGTGGGCTCTTAGTGAGAGATGTCTTCCGGTGCAGCAGGTCTCGTGTAGATTCACATGAGCTGCAGTCAGCCATCTGGTGGGTCAAAAGAAACAGGGAATCTAATTCAAAGATTCTGGTAACCCCACCCCTCTAAATTAGTACCATGTTACTATCGCATGACGGTTATGGGGTTCAATATTGGGGGTTGGGGTTACCAAAATCTCCTTATTAAGATCCGCGAAGGCCTCAACACCCTCTGCTGTTCCGTGATGAAGCCTTTTTGCTGAGCTATATGCACCTGCGTGCCGAAGGCCGCCTCCTAAATCTTGAGAGGCAGAGTTCAGAGTTTTCTGTCCGGGTCTCTTCTGGAAGCGACAAACATGCGGTAGCACAAGTAGAGTTATGATTTGGAATAGACCAAAAAAAAGGCTTTCACATTCAGGATGACGAATCTGTATCATTTGCTCAGATCGGAGGCGTAGCTCCTATTTCCCCCACCAGAGGTCCAAACCAAGCTCCGCGATGCGAGACGGTCACACTTATTTGTTCCTTCAAGCGTCCAAGACCCAAACAGCATAAAACCAACCCTAAACCCTAAGGTATTTGGCCCGTTAGTTAGGAATTGGACGTTCCAATCACGACGAATCCACAACGAAGCCCTGATCCCTAACTGAAACCTGAACCCTAAACAACAAATCCTAGAGCCTAGACACTACACCTTAAATCCTACTAACTATGCCCTAAGCTTTACATCCCCAATCCCCAACAAACTCCTATACCTTAAACAACTTAATAGCTACACCTTGAACCCTACATCCTCAATCCTAAACCTGATACCTCTGCGGCAAAGCGAACCCAAACCCTAAACCCTAAACCTTGAACCCTAAACCCTCAAGCCCATATAAACTTACCAGTACTCAGAGAACCTAAATTTCCTTGACTTAAAAAAATCAAAACCAAAATGCCCACCCCCCCCTCCCCAAACCCTGTAATGGTAATAAACCCAGGCTGTAGCTGAAGAGCTGCGCCTGAAAGCCCAAGAGCTGTTCCTCGGCATGCCACATGGTTTTAGGGTTCGGGGTTTAGGGTTTAGTGTTTAGGATTTCGGGTTTAGGGTTTAGGATTTATAGTAGGGCTTAGGGTTTGGGATTTAGGGTTTAGGGTTTAGGGCTCTTACCTATTTACTGGGTCGTAGCGGTGGGCTTTAAATTGTGTTTGTAGGGGCTTAAAGGGTACATCACAGGTATATATGGACCATGGGATTTCTAGCCTTTACCACGGGCCCCTACCTGGACCCCAAAAGTATGTAAAATAATGGCCTTATGGCTGTTATTATGGGTTTAGGGCTATTATTTTGCATACTTTTGGGGTTTAGGTAGTTCCAAACTTAAGTTGTTTTGAGCTCGAGGTGTTTAGGGGGCTCAGGATTTAGGGTTGGCTGTCTTTGGGTTTAGGGGGGATGGGTCTTGGTTAAGGGTTCAGGGCTCAGGATCTAAGATTTGGCCTGCCCCAGCTCATTTTCCTTTTGGGTAACGACCTCCTAAACCTACAACTCGCAACCCTAAGCGGTGACTCGTGAATACTCAAACCCAGACCTTGAAGCTTCAGATCTACACCTTAGCCCATGGATTCACGAACCCTACACCCTCGGCTGCACTTGAAGGTTCGGGGTAACTCTAGCCTTCTTCGACTTGTAGTTGCATGTGTAACCTAATTTTCGCCCTAAGCCCTGAACCCAAAACCCAAACCTTGACTAACACCCTAAAGGGTTCTACGCTTCTAAGTAAGTCATGGCCACCTTGCCCATCAAAATAAGCCTCGGACCCTGCAGCATCACACATAGGAAAGCTAGCTACGTTGAGTTGCATGGGTGCTTATAGCCCACATCAACTTGTGCTTACCTTCGTTTGCGCTTTTTGATAGTAATTCAGTTCTAGGTTCAGGCTTGCGGGCACTTGTGATCAAGCTATAAGATCCCTAAGTCCCCCAATAGGGTCACGAGAAGTACAGTTATCAGTAGGCAAAAGAACCTCTGGACCTCCAAGCCAGGTCCGGTCAGATCTTCGAGTTTCACACTTCCTCCTTGGTGGCATCCTGAATTCGCTTGTCTGGGTGTATGGGGATGTTCTTCTCAAAGCGCTTTTTTGTTGTGCCTTCTTGTAAAACTTGCCAAGAACATTTTTAAGACCCTCAACCCTAAACCTTTTGGAGAAGGGTTCAGGACAGACAGAACTTGGGGTTTGGGACTTGGAGTTCAGGGCATAAACTCTAGGGTCCAAGGTGGGATGGTATATGGGTTATTCTGAAATTACGGGCCTCTTCTGGTTATCGATTATAATTATGGCGCCTAATATCATTTTGGAAGGTACCCATATGCCTATGCTTAGAACCCCTAAGTACCTCCACAGTTTAGAGTTACGTAGATACCCTTCCGGAAGCAATAAATTTTTTGGCACTTTGGATACTCGGGGACCGGTTTTGGGTTTTCATCATTGAGGGGAACGTGAACCTAAACCCCAAAAGTATGTAAAATAATAGCCCTAAACCCTTAATAACAGCCATAGAGGCCATTCTTTTACATACTTTTGGGGTCGCAGGGTCGAGCCTCAAAGATGTTTCGCAAGCGGGACATGAAGGTTAAGGGAAAAGGCGTTAAGGTTTAGGGAAAAGGGTTTAGGGTTTAGGGAAATTGGGGAAAAGGGTTTAGGGTTGAGGGCTCCTGTGCGTTCTCAGCGGGGAGATTCCATCGAGCAGCAGATCAGCAGATGAGTTTGCGCAGCAGGAAATGGATCTAGAAGAAGAAGCCGCAGGCAACAAAAGGAAAATTCTTGACCGAGAGAATACTGGGCGCAAGAGCTACTTGAGTACATTGCTCCAAGGCCAAACCACAGCCCTCCCCCAAGCCCATATCAACGCTACACCTAAGACCCTAAAGCCTCAGCGGATCTAAATGAAAGGGGCCCTCATAGACGAATATACTTGTCAAAGGCTTCTACACGGAAATTCCAAAAGCAGGGCTCTCCCAATATAAATATATATATATACATATATTTATGAAATAGACAACCGAATATGTTGCTCCTTAGCCTAGGTACCCCCAACAATAGAACCCTAATTTCCGGAAACCCTTGTAGCACTACATCTATTCCCAGTCTCCATCTCATATTCCATCTCATTTTCGATAATCTTGTCAATCTGATTCTCCGTTATATATCTCATGCCCGTAAATGCGTTGCTGACCTGTTGCTGAGATTCCGTTGGATTTGGGGGTGGCCTTCGGCCACCTTCTACAGCGTGTTTAGGCTTGATGGCTTAGGACTAGGGGTTTCGGGGGTTTGGGGAACGAAAGTAATACAAACACATTACACTACATTACAGAAGAGTGCATAGGAGTGGAAACTCCAGATTCTAAAGCCTCAGGCAAAACCTTGAAATCTGAACCCTGAAGCCTGAACCCTCATGCACTGCTAAGCCACTCCTATAAGGCCTCTGCATCCTACCCCTAACCCCTAAGCGTTAAACCCAGCGCAGAATTTCTGTTGGAGATAACGCTCCTCAGAACTCCTTACCCATAGTGGCCCTCACCCTGAACTGAACCCAAAATCTCGAACCCGGAATGCACTCTACAACCTCTAAACCCTAAACCCTAAACCCTAAACCCTAAGCGAGGCCCTTCCCAACTACAAGCCGACCGTCACGAAGCCCAACACTCAGCAACATCTCGAGATGGTGTTTAACCTTTTAGGGGATAACTGGCATCCGAGAGACATGCGAGTTTCTGAAAAGCACCGTTTCCTTGAATAAGGGTTTAGGATTTAGAGTTGAGGTATTAGGGAGCTCTAGTCACTGCTTTTCGAACATCCCCTCACGGCCATTATTGACATACATCCGTGAAACCTTCCCTGCAGAGACTCGCTCCAAGCTTGGGGGGTCCCTTGTTGGGAGAATGAGGAATACAGTATACTTGGGTCTGCATTGGGGTCTCCCATTTCCGGAAGCCCCCAATCGCGGCCTAGATCAGTATAGTATAGAGGCGAGTTCTAGAATAACCGGTTTAAAGTCTATTGCGCTCAGGGTTCCGGGGTACGTTATGGGCCACATGAAGACTAGCTGGATGCTCATGGATACCTCAAGCCTACTTATTATACATGCGATTGACAGGGCCTCGGAGAATCAAAGTACAACCACCCTGAACCTCCAACTAGACTCGAGCCTAAACCCTGAACCTCCAAGTAACATCAAGCCAGCCCTAAACCCTAAAACCCTAAACCCTAAAACCATAAACCCTAAGACCCTCATTCCAGCCCTAAAACCGGAGAGAAGGTTTCAGGACAACTTGAGGGCCGAAGTGACCGTGGTCAGTTGTCCTCAACTTCTGAGCAGGCTGTAAGGACCTACCTGGACCCCAAAGTGTGTAGAATATTGGCCTTTGAAGCAATATTGAGGGATTTTGGGCCATTCGTTTTAGGTAACCCCAAACACGTGTTTACCTCGAAACTGGTTTCAACATGGCCGAAAGCTTGAACTTCGTGCCTATGATTGAAACGCCCTAAGGGTCCAAGTACCTAATAATCATATACTAACCCCAAACCTGTACCATAATTCCTATTAC
>CAJNIZ010021336.1:42669-63440 GCA_905231905.1 Symbiodinium pilosum
CCCTGACCCCCCAAGTAAGGTTTTGGGATGTAGGGTTAATTTTCGGCTTCAGGGTTGAAACTAAACTCTAAGCCCTAAGGCTATAGGGTTTAGGGTTTAGGGTATTAGGATTTTGGGTGCGCCGCTTGCGCTTTAGAAATGTACCCTAAATCCTAAACCGCGGAGTTTGGAGTGACGGGTTTACAGATTGACCCATTGGGCGGGTAATATTGGGGTTATATTGGGGCTATATTGGGATAAAGGAAAATTAAAAATGGAAACTACTATTTAGGGTTTGGGTTTGGAGTTCTATGGTTTTAGGGATTTGCACTGTTTTTTAGGGTTTAGGGTTTAGGGCTCAGGGTTGTGGAGGCGCAGGCCCAGATCCACTTACTCTGGCTACAGAGGATGATAGTTAGGGTCTAGGGCTTATATTTTTGCCTCATATTCCCAGCAAGCCCCTTCCCTTAATAAAAACTCCCGACCCCCCAATAGGCATACTATCTCTATGGGGATCATCTAATATTAGGAGCCCGCAGCCCTAAACCCTAAACCTGTGACGCTCCGTGCATGGATTGCTGCGCTCGGCAACTGCGAAACATGGGGTTTCTTGATCAAGCTTCCAGCTCCCAGAACGGCCTAAACCCTGAAACCTGAGGGGAATCTGGGGACATATAGGGATTAGGGTTCAGGGTTCAGGGTTTTGGGTTTAGGGGGTTGGGGGAGTCCTAATTGGGGAACCATACGAATAATGTTCTGAGAAACTCCTACAATCTCCCACATAGGCACCTGCATGACCTCCGACCATAAGCCCTGAGCCCTAAATCAAATCAACCAAGTTGTACAAGAGAAGCTTAATGGCTCAGGGTATCCATAATCTACCCGTTAGTTAACACCATATGACAGGATTTAGGATTTAAGAGACTTATACTCAAGTTAAAGCACAATGATAAGTAAGCATTACGTACCGTGAACCTCTACGAGGAGGATTTTATCTAGGGCAGCAAGCCGGTCATCTACCACTGGCGCTGGGAAGTGCGTGATAGAACGCAATGTAAGACTGGGTTGCTGTTAAGAAACTTGAAATAAATCACCATATTCTAGGCATATGGTAAATAATATGGTGTCCTTGTTATAACAACTTAGTTTAAGTTCCTTAACAGCAACCCTAGAACCTTCACTTACAAGCACGTTTAGTCAGGACAAGGAAAAACCTTGTTCACGGCTTAGCGCCAAAAGCTTTTGAGATGGCCCATGCCCCGAAATGCAGACGGCGTTCAAGTGTTCAGCTTTGCAGAACTTGCCCAGGCCATGCTGTTGCGATTGAGTTCCAACCCTGAAACCTAAACCCAGTTCAGGTGCATGCAAGGGGTATATGGGTGGTTGTCAAAATTATGGTCCCTTTTTGGATCCCTAGCATATAATACGGCACCTAATATTTACGGTACCCAAAACAGGACCATAATTTTGACAACCACCCATATAGGGGTATGAGGAGACGACTTAAATCACTCCGTAGGATGCTCTACCTTGAATGCCAGTGACGTATAAGTTGAAGGGCTATATATAACCATATTATAGTTATTATCCAACTGTTACTGAGGGGGGGCAGTACCCAACGTATAAGCCTTGGTAACCTAGGTGAAGTAGGAAGCCCTTTCGGAGATCTGAAGTACGAATTGAAAAACCAAATCGAAACAGTTTTTCGGGTACAGTAGCCTGTCATTTCGGGTAGCTTGGCCTTCCACCCTAAACCCCAAACCCTAAACCCTAAACCGGACTCTTCTGAGAAATTGCGATATTGGATTTTTGTCACCTCCCCGCTTCTTTTAGGGTGATGTAGACCCATGATTAATAAACCCCCTCCTTTTAAGGGCTATATAGGGGTTATATAGGGATATATTGGGATAATGGAGAAGAAAATGGAAACTACTATTTAGGTTTCAGGGTTTAAGGGCCCATGATAAATAAACCCCCTCCTTTTAAGGTTAAAATTAGGATCCCTATTATAATCCCTATTGAGGGGAGCGGGTTTATTAATCATGGGTAGGGGTTAGTGGAGTATCCCAGCAAAGTTCTTTTGGCAATTTCCGAGATTGGGGAGCCCTGGTTGGAAATCATGTGCCACAACATGCGCGAACTCCATACTTCCAGTGCTGCCAAAAACCTTAAACCTACACCCTGAACCTTAAACCCTGCAATCTAAACACTAAAACCTAAACCTTAAACGTGACAAGCTCCAAGGAATCATAGCCACACCCCAGGTATGTGAAATCCGTCTTCCACAAGAAAGCCCATTAGAGGATTTGCCAACCCAAGGGGGGATCATTCGGGGAGGAGATGTGAAACTATGGATGCCAAGCGCTTTTGGCACACCCCGCCATGTAAGAGGCCTCTGAGAATCGTAGGCTTCTCATTTGCGGGTTGGAATAAGTAAAACCCCCCGATTAAAAGCAGCAAGCTTCTTGCAACGAGGCCTTCAGAAACTGTGTAACAAAATGCCCGTAACAAGAAGTTGACCCTAACACCTTTCCATTGAAAACTAAGACCCCGTTGCCCTAGACCTTAAGCCCTTGGTCCTAAAATTTCTACCTTAAAACTGCGGACCGTATTCCGTAAACCCATCCCTAAATCTGACCCCCAAACCTTGTGTACACTCCCCCAAACTAACATGGAAACCCATATAGCCCCCCTTTAAAAGGACTGTAGTCTTTATACGGCCCTTTTTGGGTTTCCATGTTAGTTTCCGGGAGGGTAGGCTTCAGGGCGGAGGCCTTCCACAGATGCATTGGAAGGAACAAGGTGACCTTGACAAGTGGCAGTTTGGGTTTAGGGACTAGGGATTAGGGATTAGGGTTTAGGGATTAGGGTTTAGGGATTAGGGTTTAGGGAGTAGGGTTTAGGGTTTAGGGTTGGTAGGGTTTCGCAACATGGTCCGGTTCAGGGGCCCCAGGGATACATGGGCACCGTAGGAGGATTACAGGGTCGCTCTTCAGCATTGATCATTTTGAGACTCCAAGCCCTAAACCCTATATAACCCCATTATAGTCATTTCCATCTTAGTGTCCAAATCCTTGTATACCCCTATAAACCCCTTTAAAACGTGCTTCAAGAGTGCGAAGCCAGGGTCTGGACCCGAAAGGTAACAGGAGCCCAGTTGTGGACCTGCGTTGCGCTAAACCCTATCCCTGAAACCTTCAAAACCCTAAATCCTTAAGCAAGCCACAAACCCTAGCGCCCTACAAACCGTTAAGCTCGAAATCCCGAACCCCAAATCTTGAAAGAAAAAAAAAGTCGAAGATAGCTAAACCCCTAAAATCCTGCAACGCTAAGGCCCTAAAGCCTCTTTCTCAAATCAGCATGCCAAGTTAACCCTATACAACCCCATATGACTCCTAAATAATGTTGTAGTTTCCACTTTAAGTTCCATTATCCCTTCGGGAGTTGAAGTTGGGGGTTGGGATTTGATCACCCAACCCCCAAATAACAAAATCGATGCTGCGCTTACATGTCCGGTTTTGAGAAAGTGCGCTGAGACATCATCAGCATGAATCATCAGCATGTACACCACCTATAACTTGGGTACTGCCCCCCTCACTAACAGTTGGATAATAAATATAATATGGCTGTATATAGCCCGTAATAGGACCCCTAATATAGCCTAAACCCTAAACCCCTAAACCCTACGCCCTTAATAGGACCCCTAATATAGACTGTTACTGGGTGGGGGCAGTAGCCAACCTATAACATAGCAACTCACTCGGCCACGAAGCGCAGCCGCTCTAAGCATTCTCTGATGTACTATTCGGGTTATATTGGGATTATAGGTTATATTAGGGTTATATTGGGCTATATTAGGGTTATATTGGGGATATATCGGGTTATATTGGGATTATAGGTTATATTAGGGTGATCTTGATAGTCTGAACGACAAAGCCGTTCAAGTCCCTGACTTTTTTCGCATTCTTCTTGTGGCCTTTAGGGGGTCTTGGTTACCCCACCATCTGCAGATGGCTTAATGCCAAGACGTTTTCACAGGCTGAGAGGCCGGAAATGTGGCCCTCCAAGGTTGTAGAGGTTCGGGATTCCAATTCATGGTAGCTTTGGTTCTTCCAGCCCCGGACGGGACCCTTGTTCTTCAGAAAATGCCACATACTGACACACTTCTCATATGCAATCTCGAAAAACTTGTAGCAGCCTTAAGTACTTCAACATTTGGTAGTTTCCCAAAATAGGGGGACCCCAATCTAGACCCTAATATACTATAATCCTTATTATGGGGAACCTCAACACAGTTCCCCTAATTTTGGGAAACTTCCATTTAGGTTCTGAAGTGCCAAATGTGGGTTGCTAGCACAGCTGCTGGACCCTGGAGCTTGCTACCTACGAGTACCATCTATCCCATATGAGCTATCGTCTAAACTCCTAGTATCCCCCTTAATATACCCTATAGTCGTCCCCTATATAATCCCTTATATAACCCCCTTTAAGGAGTTTAGACTATAGCTCATATAGACTCTCCTGCAAGTCCGCTACTCTCAAGAACAGAAGTCAGAAGAGGGCCCATGCAGGGGCCATCTTCCGACTCGAAACCTTAAGCCTTAAACCCCTGAACTCCAAACTCCAACCTCCGCAGCCCTGAACCCCCTCACCCCGAAAGCTTACACCATCCCAAAACCCCAAACCCCCGTAAACCCTACACCTTACAACCCCAAAAAATCTGAACCCCCAGGCCTGAAACTTTGAACCTGCAAGCCATAATCAGCCCGAGCCCTTGAACCCAAACTACGAGACCTGAAACTCTACACCCTTGACCCTTAAACCCTGAAACTCCAGACCCGCAAACCTCAAATCCCAAGCCCCCAAACCCCTGAACCCTAAACCAACCTTTCCAAACCTTTAAGCATCAAACCTCTAAACCAAAAGCGCATGGGGTGCCGAGGTGCCATTCATCAGGACCCGCTGAACCGCCTCCTTGAGAGGGCTGAAGGGTTCAGGCAATCAGGGTTTAGGGTTTAGGATTTATGTTTTGGGGTTCGAGCTGTTGAGGATTCCGGATTGGGCCAGTGGACCTAATACCTGGCAATGGCGGTTTATATATAGGGCTGGTTGTAAGGATCCGCTCCCTCACTGCAGCTTAGGAACAGTAATAAAGAGGGGATCCTTGGTCCTCCAACCTCCGAAGTAAGAACCCTACGAGTTAGGTGGACCCCCCACCCAGTAATAGAGACTATAAGGGATAATAGGGATTATATTAGGGTCCGCTTATATTCTTATTATACCCACTATTACAGGGTGGGGGGGTCCTCCTAAAACCCCCAAACTAACATGGAAACCCATATAGTCCCCTTTTAGAAGGACTAGAAGGACTGTAGTTTTTATAGGGCCCTTTTTGGGGGTTTCCATGTTAGTTTCCGGGAGTGTACGTGTTGCCAACAACTCCCAAGCGCCCACGTGCATCCATTCACCAAAAAAATACTTGGGATTTGGGTGCTGGTAATTGCACTCGAGGTGTTGAAGAGGCATTTTGGCAAGCTATGCTTTTTTGTTTCAGATCAACAAGATGTTCAGATTAGCACGCTGTCCAAAGATGGGACGTGTTTTGTAGGCGGATAAACCCCAAACCCTAGTTTGTGTCGGTAATTCAACAAGCCTGGAGGCCCTGAACCATCCCTCACCCCTAACCCAGAATCCCTAAAAACCCCAAGCCCCTTACACCCTGAACCTCTACGCCCTACAAGGCTTTGACCCCAAACCTTGACCCCTCACACCCCAAAACCGTAAAAACCCTCAAGCCCTAGGCCCCCCAAACCCTAAATCTCAATAACCCAAGCCCGAAACCCAAAGCCTTTGAAGCTTTGATCCCTATATGATGGGTTCCCTAATCACCCCTCCCCCAAACTACCCTCCGAAGATTCGCTTCAATTAGGCTATCTGCAGAGCCAAGCGAGGTCTGTTCAGGGGGGAGCCCTAAACACTAAACCTTAAGTCTTAGACCCTGAACCTTAAACCTTACCCGAAACCTGGAAAATCATCCCTGCAACCCCCAAAGCTCAGAACTACCCCCAGCCCTCAAACTGCCATGCTTTGTACCAGAGGTGTCACTTCGACAAGGTCTTTTTTTGGTCTGGGCCTTACTCTTTCAGAGGGGGGATATATAGGCCTTCGAGAGGGTTAGGGTATCGGGGTACATGCGGTAGGGGATGAAGTGTTTAGGGCTTGGGGTGAAGGAGCAAAGCCTCACCCCATCTCCCTACGCCGGAACCTGTCCTGCCGTCGCCCAAAACTTGTTGCAGAGACGTTTATTGTGGACAGGCACGCTTTGCGAGACATGAGGAGAATTGAGTGGGTTCCCCTACCCTGAAGGACGGAAAACCTCCCGTGCCTTTAAGGGAAGGAGCCTCTCAGAATGCCAAAGGTTCTTTGGGATTTGATATGCCTTTTTGAGAGGTTTCTACAACAACGCCTGCTTTTCAGTGGCCTTCAATTTTCAGTAATGCCCATCGTACCGGCTGACAACTCAGCGTTGTTTTGATCATGCGTTCTCAGGGGGTAATGTGACCCTAAAACCACGAGCAGGAAGTGAGGGTTAGATTCTGACGTCTAATGTTGCATAACCGGCATAACCTACTGCGGGCCGGGTATGTTTAGGGTTTAGGGTTTAGGGGCCATTGGCAAACGTTTCCAACACAGTCGTACTGCTCTCAATAAGGCAGAAGAGACGGCCTCCTGGGCCCCAGATGTCGCGTGGAACTCTAGGTCAGATAATAGCTCAGAATCGTCCTGAGGGCAAGGTGTCGAGGGTGCCAAAGGACAGTCATCTTTGTCGAGCCCTTTGGGGGTTCAATGGTGTTCAGGGGAGACTGTACATTCTAAATGCCCCTAAAACCATTTAAAACAAGTGAAGTGCCTAAGTCATCGAATAAGCGTAGGTTTACGGTTCTTGGCGTGAAGCATACATTCCCTGTAAACCCCAAGAAGCCTCCTGAAAAGCAGTTACATTGCAGTATGGAGGAAAATCTAAACCCTAAACCCTAAACAACCCCTGTGCCTTGCCAGCGAGGCCGAATCATCCCATGGAAAGCGCCATCGTTTTCGAGGAGGGTCAGGTCCACATAAGCTACTTCAGGGAGTTGAGGGTTTAGGGTCCACATCAACCACTGTCCATATGAGCCTTATTAAATCACACGGAAGAGAAAGGGAAAATTCAATGAAGACTGGGTCTGTGTAGTGAGGCTTAAGAGATGTATATTGAGCTACTGTTGTTTTTTCGGCTTCGGCTTATTATGGGACCCTTGACAGTGGATATAGGGGTCCCCTCTTCTAGTTTAGTATAGTCATTGCCCTTAACAAGGGACCCATGCCCATTAAACTGTGTAGGACAACCCTGAACCCGAAACCCAACACCCTAAACCCTGAACCCGAAATCCTGAGCCTTAACCCTAAACCCTTATGGCAGGTCCAGCTGGCTTGAATTCAAGGTCTGAGATTTGGAGTTTAGGGCTCTGGGGTTGAGGTTCAGGGTTTAGGAGCCCAGGGCCCCAAAAAGATAAAAGGTTAGTTAGATCCCCCGAAGAACCATATGGGCAATTGTTTGGGGAGCATTTGTGGGTCATAAACGAAGTCGGCTTAGGGCTCACAGTATTGGAGTTTCTGAAAGCAATCCATAGCCCCATACACTCCCTTAAGAGGAAACTATTTGTAATCCTCACACATGATCACTGTAACTACGGGTACCCTTTTTTGGGTACGCATCTAGAAAACTGAATAGCGTTGTTTCTGTGAAAGGATTTTTTTTTCGAGCTGGGTTACTGCGCACACCTGACCCTTTCCCAAAGGGTCCTAAGTACCCATATGGGGAATACTTCCCCAAACCATAAGGGAAATTACTACTACAGGAACCATACTTTGTACCATATAGGTACTTTGGACCCTTTGGGTTTCACCCGGGCTCCCGACCGCTAACTGCCCTAAGCGCTAAACTGCCTGAATCGTGCAGACGACTCCGCAACGAAACGTGCTGCACAAATAACCTGACACGCAGTAAGCCATTCCCTCTCATCTACAGCAACTTCACCCCCACAGTTTAAACCAAACCCCCTAAGCCCTAAACCCCTAGACCCTCAAACAAAACGCCTAAACAGACTAATCTAACGTTGAGGGTTCTTCCCAGGCTAGTCATGCCTGCGCTCATGCAGACGTCAATTTAAGTTTTCAGTTCGTCCAGGTCTCAAAATGGCCTCAACGTGAGCCTTCATGGCTTTTGTATGAAAACCAATCCCCCAAGTGAGTAGTATTTTATTTGGGGATACTATGGTACCCAACATAGAGTAAGATTCTATCCTCCTTTTGGATATAGTATTTTATATAAGGAAAATGATCTTACTAGGTTCAACCACCACCAAAAAAACGCTACTCAAGTGAAGGCAAGATCGATCCCAATGTTTCTAGAAGAGGCTCAGAGTCCTCTAAGGAAGATGTACCAGAATCACAGCCATGAAACCTAAAGCTGTGGTCTCTTTAGAAGTATTATTCTTCATGTTCATCAAAGTTTGACCCTAGGGGACTACAGGAAACTGTGGGGGATTGACAGCACAACTAGCCTGTTGCCAAGCATTCATGCCCATCAAGTTTCCTGATCCTGCGCGCCTACAGCTTGTGAACCTCATATGAGCCATAGTCTAAACTCCTTAAAGGGCTTACATCTATATAGGGGATTATGAAGGGAAGTGTTATACGGCTTATTAGGGGGGATGCTAGGAGTTTAGACTATGCTAAAGCATGCGCTCCGCATAGTCTCCTGTTCTTGCTTATTCATGGCAGTCCTGACAACATACGTCTTGATTCTAGTTCAGTGTTAAGCCCCTCCCCCCCTAAACAGCTATTCGGTAGAGGTATGCAGGGCAGACAGAGCATTTTGAACAGAATAGCATAGACCTTGTTGGCAGCTGTTGATTTTACTTAGGATGAGTGCTTGAGGTTTTGAGTTATGACAAGGTTCATATGGGACAGAGGGACCACCTGTTTTAATGTTTTCGTTCGTTGGGATCGAGGTGGTGTATAGCAACTTGGTGTTGAAGCCTGAATACTTACCAATAGCATCCCGTGTTACTCCTTTTACAACTATAGTATACTCCACCCCGAAACTTCAAACCCTATTTGTTTAACGTAGGCTCCTATATTAGGCTGAGACCCAGGTTTTGGTGTGCATGAGGAGGCCCTTGAGGAGGGAGTTGGTGCGCCCTTTAGGGTTTAGGGTTTATAGAACAATCCCTAGTATTCCCGATGCTTTTTGAGGCTCCCTCGTTTCTACATGCTGGACCCACGCCCCCATAAGGACCTGGCAGTCCCGAAGCTGGGCCCCAAACCCTCAACCCTAACCCCAAAACAATAAGCCTTAAACCCTCGACCCTAAGGGTTTAGGGTTTAGGGCTTAAGGAACCCCCAAACTTCCAGGCCTAAACACTTCAACCCTAATCCCAAAATCCCAAACCCAAAAACCTAAACCGTAAATCCTAAACCCTAAATCCAAAGCCCCAAACCCTAAACCGTATGTGAAGGCCAGCTTTTTCCTGCATCGACAGCAGACAATGCTTCGTCGCCGGAGTCATGCGCCCAGGGCCAAAGGCTTTAGGGGCTTACGATTCAGGAGTTTAGTGCCATAGGCTTGAGGGGCTTAGGGTTCAGGAGTTTAGGGTTTAGTGGTTTAGAATTGACAACTCTTGCTTTTTGCAAAAAAAGATGGGCTCTAGGGTCCCCAGGGATTGAGGGGCAGTACAGGAACATAGTGGTGTTCTTCCTTAGGAGTTCTATAGTCTATCCGCTATGCAAATACGGATGGGTATTTCCGAAAAATCGCTGCCCGTTTTGGGCATGGCTATGGAAAGGATTCTAAGGTATTGGAGTCTACTTTGGGGCCGCCCCGGATCATGGAAGCGAGCATTTACCGCCCTCAACCCCTAAACCCTAAACCCTAGCTAAGGATAAGAATATGAGGTATAGTCGAAACTCCTGAAAGGGGGTTGTATGAGGGCTTATATGCGGGACTACTATGGGGGTCAGTTATTAAGAGGAATACTGGGAGTTTAGACTTAGCTCATATGTATTTGTCTTACATGGTTGCCCTGAGCCTCAACTGATTGACTGATCGCGGTAATATGACAGCCATACTTGGAGGCCCATGGGACTTAGTAACGACGTATAACTGGGACTACAACCCTACTTATAATTTGCGTAACCCCTATAAGCCCATTTAGGGGGATTATTAATAGGGTTATAAGCGCCGGTTATAAGTAGTTACTAAGTGTCATGGGCGTCCAAGTAGGATCCTTAGCTGCAGAGTTGCGATTAACAAGCAACCTTCATTATCAAAGAAAAAGAAATGAAGAAGAAGGAATGGGGCACCACACCCTAAACCCTAAGCCAAACTGAGCATCTCACTTGCCCAAAACCTCTCGATTCCAAACCAGCCAGCCACTCGCACGACTGGGATACTGTTAGGGAGCTTAAGTTCAGTTGGTATAATAAAGAAACCTTGTTAGGTAGAATATGCTTTAGGAGGACCTCCCACCCTGTAATAGTGGTATACTTGGAATAAAAGCGAACCCTAATGTTATCCTGATTATCCCTTATAGTCACTTTTTTCTGGGTGGAGGGTCCACCTAATATATACCCATATTATGGCGCCTTTCTTAAAGTTCCTGAACACCACCCCGATAGATGGTGTCTCGGAATTTTGTGGGTGGGGGAGTCTTCATTTTGGAAAGGATTCCGCTAGGAGGTCCATGGATTCCACGTCCTTTGGCGGGGGCTTCGGGTTTTAGGGGATTAGGGTTTTAGGGGTTCAGGGTTTTAGGGGTTCAGGGTTTTAGGGGTTTAGCGTTTTAGGGGTTTAGGTTAAGGGGTTGAGGGGTCAGGGGGTTGGGGGTTTGGGAGTTAGTGAACGCCAAAGGTCTGGTAAAAGGTCGCTGCACCTGGGGTTCCTTGCTTTGTATGTGCTGCTTAGGGCTTCTGTCCTGGGTGGGCGGTTTCAATAGAAATCTACCCTGAACCGTTCCAGCAACCCTGAGGTCTAGATACTAAGCCCAAAACCTAAACCCAAAAGAATAACTCTTACCTGGACACCAAAGTATGTAGAACAATGGCCTGTTTGGCTGTAATTATGGGTTTAGGGCTATTATTTTACATAGTTTGGGGATTATGTAGCCCTAAATCCTAAACCATTAGCCCTGAACCCTGAACCTTAAACCCTAAACACTATCGTCCTTGACAAGGAGTGGATGGCCATCAGAGCGATCTTCTTTCAGCGGCTTTTCTCTACACGGATAGGCAGTCTGAAGGGAATCCGGCTCCTTATCGGGAGAAGTTTTTGCATGTAGAGTTCATGGTACTTGTCAACAAGTACCAGCAGTTTTGGGTTTAGGGTTAAGCCGGGTTAAGGGTGTTGGGTGCACGGTTTTGTGGGTTTAAGTTGAAGTGCTCCGTATTCCTTTTTGGGCTTAAGTAAAAAAAAACAGTATAGGGTTGGGGGATGGAAAGGATGCACAGGGTTTTGGGCTTTTTTTTCCAGGCTTGCGTCAGGAAAAGTTCCAGAGCGGTCTGTCATAAGCCCAGTGCACAACGTGCAACGAGCCTAATTACATGGAGCAAGTCCCACCCCAGAGCCACCCACCACGGAATTGCCTGCAACGAGAGATCCCAGACCCCTGGGAGGGTCTAGAAAGTGGGAGCCCGGACATGATACCTTACACTATGACTGGGTAATTGTTAGGGTCCCTAAGCCCTAAACCCTTGTAAAGGGGATCCACTTTCTGAATCCCTTCAGGGGTCTTGGATTGTGCCTTGGGTTTCAGGGCACGTCTTCCAGCAACTGTGTAGTGGGTCCTTGCGAGGTGCTAAGAGTCGCCACTTCCCAATCTTAAATCCTAAATCCCCTTAACCCGGAATCCTAAACCCCCAAACCCTAAAACCCTAAGCCTTCAGACCCCAAAATCCTAAAACCCCAAAATGCTAAACCCTAAACCCTTGGCCTTAAACCCTAACAAGGTAAAATCCTACACCTAAAAACCCTAAGCTCTAAAACTGTAATCCCTGAACCATAAAGCGCCTGTACTGCCCTGGCACAGACTCAGCTGTGGAGAGGTTCAGGTTTAGGGTTTAGGGTTTAGGGTTTAGGGTTTAGGGTTTAGGGCCTTGGGCTAGCTTGGAATGAAATGATGGACAAGAAAATGGAAACTACTACAGTGGGTTATATAGGCATCTCTTTAAGGATCCATTCCTTCTTTCCTAGCTAGCTAACCAAGGGCATTCCTAGCTAGCCAAAGGCCAGTTTGGAAAAAAGGTAGTATCGTAAGGTAGTCATATAGTGGTATAGTAATAGTACTGAATAAAAAAGTAAGGTAGTAAAGTAAGAGCACATTTAAGCAAAGGTTTGCACACCCAAGCAGGCTACAAGCCCTGTAGAAGCCCTGCATGCAAGGACACACATTTTCCAATGGTTAGTTAGCACACACCCTAAACCCCTAAACCCTACACCTCTACACGCTAAACCCTATAATCCCTAACCCCTAAACCTGTACCCCCCCACCCGCTGGCCGGTCCCCCCCGTAAGTGAAGGGCCGTGTGGGGCCCACTGCCAGATGTTGTATATTATCACATGTGATATACGTAGTCTAAACTCCTTAAAGGAGTTCTATGGGGATTACATAGGGGAGCATTATAGAGGCTTTTGGGGGGGATCCTAGGAGTTCAGACTATGGCTCACATAGTCATGTAGTAATTCATATAGTGCTATTTTAGGGCCCCACCAATACTACCGCCCTTTTTGAAAGGGGGCTCTCTGTGGTTCCATGCTACCTTTGGGGAGGGTATTTAGAGTAGAATCACTCGTCAGGATTCACAGTGCCTTAAACCCTACCTGAACACCAAAAATGTGTAAAATACTGGCCTTTATGGCTGTTATTATGGGTTTAGGGCTTTTATTTTACATACTTCTCG
Organism: Symbiodinium pilosum; assembly: GCA_905231905.1. Lineage (NCBI taxonomy): Eukaryota > Dinophyceae > Suessiales > Symbiodiniaceae > Symbiodinium > Symbiodinium pilosum. The sequence continues at coordinate 55,645 of CAJNIZ010021336.1, forward strand.
GGGTTCAGGTAAACCCTAAACCCTAGACCCATGTTGAACTTCTGGTGGTCCAGGTTGCTTATTAGCAGGGGTCAATTTCCTAAAGGGTATAGTTTGAGCTGGCACGCCTCAAAGCAAGCAGTCTATGTAGGGGATTATACAATGGAATGTTATAATGGTTATTGATGGTGATACTAGGAGTTTAGATTATAGCTCAGATGACACATTTGAAAGGCCAACACCTCAAGCGAACAAACATCAACCCTGTAAACAAAAAGCGAAAACTTGAGATGGGAAGTTCATACAAGGAGACTTAACACTTTGACAATGGTCGATTGATAAGGGGGTTCCTCATTTTGGGGTTGGGGTTACCAAGATCTTTTTGTTGGCGCTTTGCCGGAGGGAAGATGCCAATGTCAACTTGGTGTGCACCTCTGGCAACGACAAGACGCTTTGTTTCTGGGTTGGGACCTCAGGTTCCAAATCCATTATTGTTCCAGTTGAGTAGTATTTTATTTGGGGGATATTATGGTACCCAATATAGAGTAAGATTATATCCTCCGCCTGGGGTATAGTTTATATAAGGAATACAATGATACTAGGTTCAACCACCAAAAAAAAGCTACTCGGTTGGGTAGTTAGCATTTGGGCCCCCCTAACAGCTTAGGTAATGCCCGTGTAAGGGTCAGAGGGCTTTGTGAGATTATGCGAACTAAGTAACTAAGACATACCATAACCAGGTACCCCACTAGAACCCTTTTTTCAACTTTTTATTTTGGGGTGTCCTTCGTAAGCTGAATATTCGGAAAAAAGGGTACCCTAATTAAGGGGTTACCGGGGAACCTAGATGAGACTACCAACCTGGAACGGTCCTCGACCAAATTGTAGCCTTCATTCAGGGTTTAGGGTTAGGTTTTGAGGTTCACTGACAAGGTGCTTGCCTGGCTGTTTGTAAACATCATCCAGCATGACCCTACGTGAGCTATAGTCTTGACTCCCTAGAGGGGACTGTATTGGGGATTATTTTGAGGGGTATTAAGGGGGATACTAGGAGCTGACACTATAGCTCATGTGTCTAATCCCCAGGAGATGTGATAGCAAAGTATGCTTAGTGTCATGAACGGTAATCACCAGTGTTTAGTTTGGCATGCCATCATGCGCAGACTCTGCCCTGAGTTACCAGAGTGGCTTTAAGTCCATGAAAAAAGCCACAGGGTAGTTTAGGGTTTAGGACGGGATATGGGATTGCTCAAATTTAGTGGCTCCTGCAGTGATTAGAGGAGGATTTATGGGGCTCTTGTTTGGGATTATGCAGGCGTTACCTCACATAGTCCAGAACGAGAGGATTTAAAGTCTATGAACAAGACCGACCCTAAACCCTAAAAAATACTTTGGGCGACTGGGCGTTTAGGGTTTAGGGTTGAGGGTTGACGGCATTCCGAGGGGAACTCAACTTTCATGATTCGACGAGTGAAGTGTTGAATTGTGGGTTCGCCATTCACGAATCCCAAAAAGTACACAAATTCTAAAGCCGTATCTCGTAAAATTCCAAACCCCAAAACCCTAAGCCCTGTGGCCCCTAACCCTAGAGACCTGAAAACCTGGACTCCAGCCACAGAACCCCCTCCCCCCAAATTCTGCAACTGCAAAAAAAAAACCGTGTGAAGGCCTGCTACGAGACTGTAGCTTCCAAGCGGGTACTCCCATAAGACCCTGAACCCTAAACCCTAAATGCTACGGTATCTTATGGGAGTGCATAAAACTACTATTTGCTTAAGAACAGCCCGAAAAAACAGAACTATTCTTCCTTATAAGGGTACTTCCTTACAAGGGCAATATAGGGATTATTTTTTTTAGGTTTTAAGGGTTCTTAAGCAAACCATAGAAAAGGAGACAATCCGCCTGTAGACTCTTAAGGATGCTAGTGCCTTCAACCTCGTGAAGCGTTGGAGCCTTCCCCTCGGACTTTTCTCAGAGAAGTTTCAGGGGTACCCGTTAGGATTTAGGATTTATGGGCTTTAGGGTTTGGGGTATAAGGTTTAGGGCTTAAGGTTCAGGATTACGTTTAGGGATAGTCTGCTCAATAACGGAGAGTCATTAGGAAAAGAGGATAGTAAGGCAAATGGAAACTGGGATGATACAGGGGGCTAGGTTTTACATTGGGTCCTGGGTTTCTGCTTGTTCTGTCATGTTTTATGGCTGCTCGTTCAAGGATGTAGGATTCAGGCTTGACGACTATAGATGGAAACCCTTACGTGACCACCACACTGTACGCCTTACTAAGGGTCCCCCCGCCTTCAAATGCTTGGAAGCCCATTCATGATTTATATCGACCACAGGTACGTGCCCAAGGTTTGAATCCGAGATTAGTGCACCCTAAGGGTCCAAGCGGTCCAAGTACCTAATAATCATATACTTACCCCAATCCTGTATTATAAGTACTATTACCCAAAAACCAAGTACGGAAATTTCTTGGGTACTTGGACCCTCTGGGGAATGTCACCGGCTTTAGGGTTTATATGGTGCGGGGCTAAGGATGGAGGTCTATATGCCGCAAGGTTTCAGTTCAGGGTGTAGGGATTTTGGGTTTAGGGACTTTAGGGTTTAGAGGCTTACGGTTGAAGGCTTAGAAGTTCGGATTCCGTGTAAGCTTGGGGTCGGGTTAGGTATCAGGGACCTTCCGACGACTTGCTAGCGCTGTTCTGCAGTAGTAAGGGGGTGCGTCAAGTAATCCCTCGATACTAGTACTGGTACTAAAAACCACACCCACCTTTGCTGTTGGACATGTCCCCAATGTATAAGGTGCTTTACGTCACTATTTAATATTAGTGGTGGGGGGGAGGTATACAATGTTTATATTGTTTCATTGAGGTTAGTTCCATTTGCCTGAGCCTGTGCGCCTTCATGCCCGCGTTTTCAAGCAAACTTTACATACTTAGAAGACCGGGACATCAACCCTGACGTAGAAGCATGAACAATCACCGATGTTATTTCCTTACAGCCCTCAGGGTTTTTGGAGTAGGTAGAACATTACACACCCAAAAACCCTTTCCCAGACTTTTGGCCCCTACTTTACCCGGGATCTCTTTCAGCTCAATGATGCTAAACCCTGGACCCTAAATTCACGCAGGTCTGAAAGACGTAGTCGGTGAGCTCTGCTGGTGTGCAGAGATCAATGCAGCAGCCTCACATGAGTCGAAACTCCTTAGCGAGGGTTGTCTAGGGTTTAGGGTTTAGGGGCTGAACTTCTTCAAGGGGGATACTGGGAGTTTTGACTATAGCTAATGTGACTCCTTCATGGCGGGATTTGCTCATAACCAGGCCCTCATCGCCACGCACTCTACAAGCAAAGGCAGGTTCGACATAAGTGCCCATGTGATACAGGCCCATCCTAAGCCTTAAGCCCGAAGCCTTAGAGCCTGCACGCCGAATTTCAAGGCATTGACCACTCAACTCACGTAGCCCTGACTTCCGAAGCACTGAGCAGTCACAACACACATGGCCCTGAATTCCTGTTTTCCGATTCATACCTAAACCCCAAAAGTAGGTAAAATGATAGCCCAAAACCCGTAAAGATATGCCAAAAAGCCATTATTCTACATACTTGGGGGGTCCAGGTACTTACTAACACCGGCAAGCCTAAACTCTAAGCCCAACACTTCTTCCTCTGAGTGATGAAGTGGATAAGCCTATAGACTTGTGTCTAGGGTCCACAAAGGTTCTTTTAAGGGTATAGGCTAGGCATGTAAAAGGGCCCCGGAGTCAAGGCCCATACTAGGCGTCCATACTTCTGACCTCAGAGCATCGTAATTATTACGCAATTCATGCTCTTTACAGAACTGTCTGAGATTCCTGGGCTTTCTTTTTCAGAAGACACCTGGATTTTTTATAAAACCTGAAACCTCATTCCTTTTGTAAGTCGGTCTCTTTTCCCGGGTCCCGGAGCTAGTGTGTAGGCGAGATTTAGCTTTTAGGGCTGAGGTGTTAGAGGTTTATGAGTTGGGGTTTAAGGCTTCAGTTCTCAAAGTGTCACCCACCTTGAGCTTTGAAACTGACCTCCATTCGCCGTTGGGTGTCCACCACCTTGAGCTTTGAAACCCATGTCCCTTCGCCGTTTGTATGTTTCTTAATCGCCGGTGCATCGGCTGGCAGCCATGGAAATCGCAGTAGGAAATCCTTTTCCAGGGTTTAGGGTTTAGGGTTTAGGGTCTTCATTTCCAGAAGGCGATGGGGCTTTGGGCTTTGGGCTTCGTCAGAGCAGCTGCCAACAAGCAAGCCTGGCGCCATTCGTGGCTTGGACACTTCTATGTGCAGCTGCATGATACAAGACAACATTATTTGAGCTATAGTCTAAACTCCTTAAAGGGGGTTATATAGGGGATTATATAGGGGACTACTATAGGGGTTATTAAGGGGGATACTAGGAGTTTAGACAGTGGCTCATTTAGCCAGATGAGCCAGAGGATTTGGGCAACCGACCCGCGCAAGGTTAGGACCCTACTACCTTTGGCGGATGCCTCTTGGATCTTAATTCAAGGAATTACCAACACCCCCCCCGCCATTATCTTATGTTGGTGCCCGACTACTCCTTTCCGGCTAGTAGGATAACCTTCCCGTAGGACCTTAAACCCTAAATCCTAAACCCTTTCTTCTAATGCAACGAGCCAACGCATTTTTTTGATCTTTCAACCCCAATGGGTCCATGCAAATATATAACGTAAACTTAACGCAGCTACTCTAGCCAATTATGTGGGAGCCGGTTTGGGCCATAGGTAGATATCTTATACCCAGGTTATGGACCCTTAATTAATAGTGGACATAGGGGGTCCCTCTTGTTGATTAATCTAGTCCTTTATATAGCCCCTAATAAGGAACCCATGTCCATTAATTTTCTGGGGAAACATTGGCTAGAGCCCCCATGAGCCTTTGGGAAGGTGCTATGGCTTAAAAAGCGGCCTGGGCCCCCTTAACATCGGGTTTAGAAGTTAGGGTTTAGGGTTTTCAAAGGGTTTAGGGTTTCCGGAACCGGCCTGACTCATTTTTCTTGTCTGGAAACGGAACCGTCAGATTCGTGATTCGTAGGCCCCGGTAAGTTTGGTTCAAGAAAGCATGGGCATCATGAATTTGATGGAAGAAACCTTGAAACTGCAGAGCTTTCTGACTCCCATTACATAGGGCGGTTCAGGGCTTAGAGCCCCCGTATACCCCGAACCCTGAGGTGCCTGGTGAACAAGCCGAAAAAGACGTTAGGGCGCATAAGGCGGTGCAAGACCCATTCTAGAGGAAGGTCTGCAGCTTGGTGACCCTTATGAAATCTCCCAAGGTGGTCCACCCCTTTACCCTGAACCATAAATGGGGTCTTCGAAACTTTATGAGAGCCAGAATCTGAATTCCATAAAGGAAATTATATGAGGGATTATCTAGGGGATTGATATAGGAGTTATTAAGGGAGATACTAGGAGTGTAGACTATGGCTCATGTATATATATATATTCCCATGTATTCTAGTCTATGTTTTAGGTGCCACCAAAAGAGGACCCTCCAAGTTTGGAGACTCCCAAATCCTACTCCGCGCGCCCATCCGAAAACCCAATGTGCTGGACCCTACTCTTCCTCATGCTTCCTAGTCACTGCCTGGGTCAGCGTTGCAGATACTTTATACTTTTGGGGTATGGTTTTCTTAATATATCTACAAGAAGAATCCTTTTTTGTTCCGATGCGAACATGGGCCAAGAAACCCTAAGCCCTACACCTCAAACCCTGAACCCTAAACCCTAAGCCCTAACTGAGGCCCTCTACGCAGCAGATCACTTCAGCGAGCGATTCTGGGGTTGGCAAATCAATGACGAGCTGGAGGTCAAGACGTGCGGATCCCAAAAGTTTAGGATTTAGGGTTTAGGGTTTAGGATTAGCTTTTAGGATTGCGGGTTTCGGATTAGGGTTTAGGGTCTAGGGCTTAGGATTTGGGCTTAGGGTTTAGGATTTAGGGTCTAGGATTAGGGTATAGGATTTAGGATTTAGGGTTTAGGATTTAGGATTTAGGGTTTAGGGTTTGGGGTTTAGGGCCTAGGACATAGGTTTCAGGGCTTAGGATTTAGGGCTTAGGATTTAGGATGCAGGGTTTAGGGTTACTGTGGAAGCCTAAATGACTGCGAACATTCTATTTCCATATTCCCTGTATAGTTATGGTATATAGGGTCCCTCAAACAGACCTCAACAGGATATGTGTAGAAGTCCAAAGGCCACCACATGAGAGAGTATGGCTTGGGGCATAAGGGTGAGAGTTCATGGTGTAGGTTTTCAACCGTAATCCCTAAGCAAACAGATTTTTGGGATATCAATGGTCTAAACAACTTCCCAGTACTGACCTTTAGCTTCATTTTAGCTTCTAACCTACCCCGAAAAGGCGTACGAAGGTGTCTGCAATAGGGATGCTGGCGGGTTAAAGTCGCTTATGTTTTTAGGGATTCGGGTTCTGGGTTTTCGACGTGCACGCGCCTTTTGTTTGTGTCTTGGTCCTTTTTCGCCGTTGCCAGGCAAAGTTTAGTGACGCACACATTATGAATATGAAGTCCTGTTTTAATATGAGCCATAGTCTAAACTCCTAGTATCCCCCTTAATAACCCCTATAATAGTGCCCTATATAAGTACCTATATAGCCCCCCTTTAAGGAGTTTAGACTATAGCTCATATAACATTGCCCCTGCAGTGTTCAAGTATCATCCCACACCCTCAATTAAGTGATTTGTTGTCTGCAGTTCATGCGTGGCTTATGGACAAGTTCCGGCATGACCCTAAGTGTTATGTCATATACCACCACTTTCAGTGGGGCTAGGTATATACAGGGTCATGCAGGAGGTGTCCATCTTCGTTCGGAAGCCCCTTTCTTAACCCTAGTATATCCCCTATCTAATGCATTAATGTACATATACACATAATTAGGCACTTGGATTTGGGCCCTCTGTGTAAAGTTGGACGCTAAACGCTGCAACGCAGAATCCCAAGCCCGAAACCCTACAGCTTCTGAGCCTTGAACCCTAAACCTTAAAACCCTAAACCTTAAACCCTAAACCTTAAAACCTTAAACCCTAAACCTTAAAACCCTAAACCCTCAACCGAACCGCATGGCTGCCTCAAGGACCGGAAGCTGCACGCTAAATCCGTAGACACGGTTGTAGGGTTTCATGTTAACCCTCAACTTGAACCTTAAGACCCCGTTCAATGGGTTTAGGGTTTAGGGTTTACCACCCCCTCATCCCTAAACCTCTAAGCCCATGAAAGTACCCATGGACCTCCAAGTAGCGCCCTATGCGTAAACCTCGTTGTAATAATGGAGGCTCCGATGTGGATTTAGGTTCTTATACATAGAATCCTTTCAAATCCTGACCTATCAATTAAGTGTGCATGTCATTGTCCATTTGATTGTTCCTTTTCTCTCCATCCGACTCATAAGCAGGATGTATGCAAACCTAAAACCTTAGACCACAAATTACCAGCCCTGAGCTTCCAAACCTTGATTTCCTAAACCCGAAACTCTTAAACCCTAAGCCCCAAATTCCTAAAACCCCAACCCGAAATTGTAACCTAAACCCCAAAGCCTAAATTTCTACACCCCCCGCCCCCCCACCCTAAACCCTAAACCCTAAACCCTGAAACCATAAGAACCGCCAAGGACCGGCAGTGGGGGCATGAAGCCCGACAAGAGCTTGGAGTGCTGCACTCGTTGGGGATTTAGGGTTTAGGGATTGAGGGATTTAGGGATTTAGGGGTTTAGGGATTATAGGGTTTAGGGATTTAAGGGTCTAGGGTTTAGGGGT
>CAJNIZ010021336.1:63540-76205 GCA_905231905.1 Symbiodinium pilosum
CAGAAGGGAAACTCAAGGGGAATGGCTATGGACTCCTATGATTTATCATTGGGGCACGTCGGGGGCTACGTGAATTCTAGGGGAACTTAAAAAGGGCTTGGGGGCTCCAATTCCTTCTGGGGCAGTTGTAGACATAAAGAGAGATTAGGGATTTGGGATTTAGGGTTTCAGGTTAGAGTTTATAGGCGTGTATATGTATATAATCAAAAAAGGTTTAAGGTTCGGGTCTCGGATTTGGGATTTGGGGGGGCGCTGCTTAAAGTCGGAAGGACCAAGGCAGAAACGCAACACAATCTAGGATCTCCCATGTTTATCGCGACTCAGGGGTCTAAGGTTCAGGACTCAGTCCTTGTAGCAAGGCTCATAGTATAATACGGCTCCCAGAATACATTCCTCCGTTCCTAAAACCCCAAAGGTATGTAAAATAATAGCCCTAAACCCATAATAACAGCCATAAAGGCCATTATTTGGCATACTTTTGGGGTCCAGGTTTTGAGAACTTTTTTTTCTTTAGGCCAAGTCCCAAGTACTACTCAACAGCCCCGGCGAGCCCAAAACACCTTAGTTCATGGGCAACCTAAACCCTAAACCCTAGACCAACAATACGAAGAGGGTACATGAACAGAGTTACAGGTAAGGCCAAAGAAACCATGCCAAAGACATGGGCTTTGAAATCAAGCTAGTAAGCTTTGGTGCAGGGTTAACTGCTTAGGGCCCTAAACCCTAAACCGAGGGTTCAGGGCTTAGCCTTTAGGGTTTTAGGGTGTCAGGGTTTTAGAGTTTTGGTTTTAGGGTTTAGGGGCTTAGCCTTTAGGGCCTAGGCTCCAACCCCCAGTCATGTCCAAGCCTGTAGTCACGGTGCCAAGGTTCAAAAATGGGCACACCAAAGCGATTCAGGTGCCAGCCTCAGACATCAAGAATTGGGTTTAGGGTTTATAGGGCTTCGGGTTTAGGGTTTAGGGTGGTAGAGTTTTAGAGTTTTGGTTTTAGGGTTTATAGGGTTTCGGGTTTATTGTTTAGGGTTAAGGGTTTGGGGCCCAGGGTCGCCCCATCTGCGCATGAAACATTCCCATCTCTCTGATATTGACCTCCCTACCGCATAATATTGAATACACCTGCCGCAGTGTACAGTAGTCTACAAGGAATTTTCATGCAAGGAATTTTCAGTACTCGGGCGGGTGAAGGGGTTTAACTAATTGGTGGATTTAGCTCCGCCAAAAGATAAAGACCCTGAGCCCTCAACCCTACACCCTAAACCCTATACTGGGTTAACAGGAGACCATAGGCTTGTCAGAGGATCCTCGTTATGAGGTTCATCTTGCCGAACTCTTTTCATTGCGACCACTACGGCTCCAAATAGTAAAAAGTAGGAAATATTCATAGACTCGGGGCCCCAATGTAGGCATTATTTCTAGACTTAGATCGCTGGGGTTATAGAGATGTTGTATGCTATCCCTAGACCCAATCCTATACTCAGGAGCGGTTCCAGGTGGGTAGTTACTACGTAGGTACCCGACTTTAGGACTCAGATGATGCTCGTACAAGGTTAATTTTAATGGGGGTTTGTAAGGTTTTTGTAGGCCTCTTATGACTACCTAAACCCCAACGGTATGTAAAATTATCGCCCTAAACCCATAATAACAGCCATAAAGGCCATTATTTTACATACTTTTGGGGTCCAGGTAAAGGTTACCCATCGGATAACTGCCCACCGGGACCTCTCCTGGATATACCAGGGGCCCGCTGTCTGCAGACATTCTGGGATTTCGTGTCTTCCGGGTTTAGGGTTCAGGGTTTAGGTTTTAGGGTTTAGGGTTTTTCCTCGCAGGTCGGCACTGAAACTAACCCATGGCTATCACTGTTAAGCCTATGAACCTCGAGAGCTTCATTCTTTGATCAATGAGCTTTGAGAGCTTGGGGTTACCCCCTACACCCTAATTTGTTTGGACTTCAGCCGCCGAATTTCAAACCTCAAACTCCCGACCGTCAATGTAGAGGGTGCCGGCCTAACTTGTGCACGGTTCAATAGCTCTCCGGGCGTTTCTGGAAAAATTCTCAAAGAACTCCAAGGAAAGGAAGCGTATTTCTAAAAGCTTCCAAATGTGGGCGCATGATTTTGGGAGACTCTCGTCCTAGGGTCAGAAACTGAGGCTCTCTCGTCATGCTTCCATGTTGTTCGCGTGCAGGACTTGTGTTGAGGTTCGCATGTGCGACCCTTGCAACTCAAGGCCTAGTTTGGGTAGCAAAGAACGTACGTCTCACCTAGCATGGTTTACGGGCTTCAAGTGCTGCGGTGTTGTCGGTTTGGGGGTGTCAGGTTCTGGGCTTAGGCTTTCGGGTTTTGGGTTTGGGGTGTAGCTTGGAGCCCAAGTGAATTTTCACCTGGATTCTTACCCGAAGCAGTTTTGGAGCCCTCAAGACGGCTGTGCAGTCTTAAGCAGTGTAGCTCTTTGCAGTAGCCACAGAATTCAGCTGAGATGTAGGGTTTCGACTGGATTCCCCTTCGCTGACCATCATTCTGGAAGCGGTAGTATTTCGGCAACAACCTACCCAGCAGTAGGATCCCCATGTAGTTTACCTTATCGGAAGCGCAGAAATGATGCCGTTTATACCAGCCCTTAACCCTAACCCCTCAAGCTCCTTTAGAAAGCAACGTCTGCAGCAGGGCTAGGGCGTAAGATCTGGGATCTATTGTGATGTGGGAGTTTCTCAAGGTCCCCTATAACCCTAGACCCCCAACAGAATCTCCACAAATCTCACAGATCCCCAAGAGCACAGTCAATTAGAGAAGCTCCCATGGAAGGAACGGAAGGGCCTGTTCAGCCATGTCAATCCAGCGGCTCACGTCGCGGGCTCCTGACTATGTACTTCACCCACCGAATTTATCCTGGCCCAGAAGGACATGGAACCTGCGAAGAGCCCTCGTAGACTCACAGTCCTATCCAAAAAGGGTTCGTGAGCTTCGTGTAATGTAGTTTGGGGAGGGTAAGTGCGGATAAGCCCCCAGTCAACCCCCCGAGCCAAAACCCTAAACTCCGGGCCAAACCTGACCCGGAAGCAGATAGTCCCCAATGATGGTTTAGTTTACCCTAAATGCTCTAAGGTTTGAAGTATGAGCCCGTAATATGGGACCTTAGGCCTTTTAGGGGGATTCTAGGGACTGTCAAGGGTACATAGAGGCTATATATATAACGTTAGATGAATGCCTGCTGCTTTGAGCGAAACCAGGTATTCGGAATTTCCCAAGAATGGGGTGGCCTGTGTATACGCCACAATTTCGAATTGTCCTTGCTCTAAGAGCTCCCCCAAAAAGATTGTTGGACACCCCAAACCCTGCAAGCTTAGACGCAGCAAACCAAACAAACCCCAAGCCCGACAAACCCTAAACCCAAGGCGATGAAATGGTTGCAGCCGCTGCAGTAGGGCTCCTCAGTTTTGCGTTGTCTAGGATTTTGGGGTGGGTGGAGGATTTTGAGGAGGATTTTGAGGGGAGCACTTAGGGTTTCGTTGTTTTTAGGGTTTAGGATTTGGGGTTAAGTCTTTGGGATTTAGGGCTTTGGGTTTGGAATTTGGGGGTGGAGGATTCGGGGTTAGGGTTTCGTGTCTAGGGTGGCTTATGGGGGTTTCCCTGAGAGATTCCCCGTTTTGGACACACGCTAAGATGATTCGTGCTTGTGTTTGGCACAGTTTTTGGTTCATGGTTTAGGGCGCACTGTTCAAACTCACAATACAGAAGTAGTGTGTGGAACAGGTGTACCTTAGCACCCTAAACCTAGATCCTAAACCCTAGTCCCCAATGTAGAACAAGTTATGCTCTTGCGCGTTAGGAGTCAATGAACAGGCAGGAAACGTCTTGGGGGACAGGTGCCTTTAGCCCAGTATGGGATACAAGGTTCGTGGCTGCTGTACAGCTTAGGTGGTGTAGGTGTCAGGGCTTTGGCGTAAAGCCCTAACCCTGAAGCCCTTTGCCCTAAACCGCAGTGTTCTGAATAGGGGCATCATGGGGATCCCAGTAGGGCAGCCCAGGCACCCGAGGCGGGTTTTCGAAGACGTCCTGGAATTTCTGCTCAAGTGGCATGAACCCGAAGAATCTGCATTCCGCTACCCGAGAGAATCCAAAAAAACGAAACTCCTCAAAATCGGGTCATTTAGGTCTGGGCTATAGCTACAAATCCGGAGAGTAAAACCCTGTTCCTCATCTTGATTAGAGCTATTTTGCATGCTCAGGCTTTACTTGTTTCGACCACTCAAGCACCCTTCACTTGGAATAGCATAACACTCAGTGGGGCTTTCCCTCAAGCTGCACCTCACGCGATTTAGGGTTTGGGGGTTTAGGGTGTAGGGTTTTAGGGTTTAGGGTCTTACTTTCGCTAGCTGAGTAGATAACATGTAGCGCTGTGGGGCTTATATGATTATATGAACGGAGCACAAGCCCTACTTCAGAACCTTCTGAAGTTGAAATTTCTGCTCGGGCTCTAGAGAATCTGACGATAAGGAAACCGTAGTATTTTCCATTCATCCATTTTGGCCTTAGCCAAGGATGCTCCACGGGAGGTGTGAAGTCCTTGTATGGGAGGGGTCCGAGAATTAGGGACTGACTGGCGGTGCCTCTAAGGAAAATTGTATTTTGGCGACTATATAGTTGGACTCCAAGTCACAGAAACTACCATATCCGGGGATTGCAACAGGGTTATTGCGGTCCCTCTTGAGGATTAGGTTCAATTGCTTTGAGACACTCCCGTCCCTAAACCTTGAAAGCAACTCGAGACTAAAAGCTTTGAATGGGTAGTTCCAAAATTGGGGGTCCACCATGTGAGCTATAGTCAAAAATCCTTGAAGGGGGTTTTATAGGGGAGTATTATAGGGTTTTTAAGGGGATACTAGGAGTTTAGACTACAGCTCTTTTATCCCCAAATGCTAGGTCATGACCATTGGGGCTACCAAAGGGACCCCTAGACCCTCAACCCTGAAAAGCAACCCTTGGTCTGACTGAGGTGTTTAGCCACTGCTTCCTTGGATACCAGCGTCCAGATCTTTGATACAGTGCAGTCCGATGCCCTGACCATTACCCTAGGGCTCCACCCGGCCCAATGCAGGTACTGTTTATTGACATTGGGACCCAATGTAGGGTTCATTTATAGACATGGAGCCCCGGGGTTAGGGTTTACGGTTGCTCGCAGGTACCCGTAGAGGGGAACCCTAAGCCCATGACCTCTGGTATCCCGCATATAGTGATACCCCTTATACCTGGTTGCCGCATATATCTTTATATACCTTGGTGACGCCCATTCTCCCCCAATGAGCTACAAGGGTCCTCATTCAGGGTCTTTCCTAAAGCCCCTAAGTAGTTCCCAGGGGCGTAGTAGCCCCACAGAGTAGCTTCAGGGTTTAGGACAGTGGCTTCCTCAGTTGTCGGTGCCCCCGTGTAATCTATTAGGGTTTAGAGTGCAGCGTTGAGGGTGGGGGTTTGGGGTTTACCCTAAGGTCCAAGTACCAAATAATCATATACTTACCCCAAAACCACTACTATAGTTACTATTGCCCAAATCCCAAGTACCTAATTCTTGGGTATATGGACCCTCTGGGTTATTGTTTAGGGTTTAGGGTTCAAAGTAGGGGCTGAGAAGCAACGATTCGTTGTCTCTGAGCAGGCTTCAAGGATTTTTAACATTGTGCACCATGATTACAAAGCTTTCCTGCAGCGTGGTTCATCGTACCATTTTCTCGTGGTCCGATTGAAGGTTTTGGGCTGGGCCCCCTAGAATACCATCTGTTTACGAAGCCGTTATCTTTGAGCTTTGGCAGGGTTAGGAACAGCAGCAAAGTTATGTAGGAATTCAGACCTTTTGCGAATTACGCTACCATTTCCCGAATGGGCATGGAAACCCCCCACAAGGGTCACGAACAGTCCTGTGGCTCCACGTAGGGTGCCCTTTGGGAGAAGTTGAAGGTGCTCAGAAAGGAGCCCTAGCCTCTTCCTGAAGGTCTTTTAGGAAGGTTTAGGGTTTTTAGGGTTTATTTAGGGTTTATTCAGGGTTTAGGGTTTAGGGGTTTAGGGTTTTAGTCAATTGACTTCACGTACTGCCCCCGACAGCAGTCCCCTAGTTTTAGTACGGCTACATTCTCCAGAAGGGCATGAACCATCATTGTTATGGGGTGGGGCAGTAGCCGACAGGCACGATAGTGGTAGATACAGTGCCATACCTTCTGTGGAGTACATCCTACATGGCCCTATCTGTAGTAGTCTCTTTAGGAGTTCTTTTATTTTTGTAGCGCAACGCAAAGGAAGTGTCTATACTAGTCTATACCTAAGCTTTATAGGAATGATGGCGCCATTGTCTAAATTGGGCCATGGAAGATTTGGCCATCATCCGCACGTGAGCCGAAAGCCTTAAATCCTAACCCGCGTTTTGTGCTTCGGTTTTCGGGCTTGGGGTTTCAATTTTAGGCTTCAGGAATCAGATGTTGCTTCGGGGCCCCAAAGGGACTACTTGGCAGAACTGGGAACACAAGAAAGCTGAACATCCATAGCCTCTAACCCCCCAAGATCTAGAAAGAGAGAAAATGTCGTATAGTCTATAGTTCATCTTTGTTCCGTGCTTTTAACTGTAGCTTTACTGTAATGATGCCTTGTGGAAAGGTGTCCTTGATCCACGTCTGGATCAGCGACCCGTAAGCCCGAAGCCCCATCTGCATGATGATAAACACCGCCGCAACCGCCATTGCCACAGGCTCTCTTGCTACAACCCGTAACAGGGTATGGGATTGGAGGCACTAACATAGATTGCAAAACAGGGGCCCCACTAGAGTATCCAGCTGTGCTCGAAGTGGTGTTTGCAGAGGGTTTCATCATAAAGAAAAATCCTGCACAAAGACTGGAAGCTCTAGGTCCTAGATATTCGAGACTAGCCTATGTGGGACTTTCCAAAAACGGGCGGCTCCACTAAGACTAAACATACGCTGTATGTAATTACTACTTAATACCTGGACCCCCCAAAAGGGGTCCCCCAATTGGTGAAAACCCCAAACCCTAAAACCCTAAACCCTAAACCCCCAAACCCTAAACCCTAAACCCCTAAACCCTAAGCCGTGTGAACCCTATGTTTTTCCTAAGGCAAGCACGAGCACACGTGCTTCAAGGCCACACTAAAGGCATGGATCTCGGTGGACCCAGGGGGTCTCGTTGGGGGCTTAGGGTTCCTAAGCCCTACCTAGACCCTCCAATGTAGTTCCTCTTGGGGGTTGGTATGTTTTTTTGGCTAGGATTCTTATTAGGACTTCCAAAAAGGTACTACATTGGAGGGTCTAGGTAAAATCCAAAGCTTAAACTTTAACCCTAAACCCTGGGGCTTCTTTTGCGGGCTTAGGGTTCCTAAGCCCTAAAATCCAAAGCTTAAACCTTAAGCCTAAATCCTGGGACTTCTTTTGCGGGATCCGTGGCACCCTAGGATTATACGATTTTGGGATCTATATTGGCAGTCCCCCTATTTATTTCCGGAAATTACTGTACTTGGTATCTACGCGGTAGGTACCTAGGTCCCAAAGTACCTATATAGGAGCAAAGGGTTTTAGGATGTAGGGCATCGCGCAAAACCCTGTGTAAACCCCACCTGAGGGTTCGGGCCCCGATTTGACCAGTGAAGTCAGCATTCTCACTGACACTTGTCATTAGCTGCTAAATGGCAGTTTCCATAAACGGGGAGGGACCCCCATATAGACCCACGAATATCAAATTCCTTATACTGGGGACCCCAAAATGTGCCCCTAAACGTTAAACCCTGAACCCTTACCCCAAACACCCCATACATTGACCCTGAAGCCCTTTGGTTTTTGAAAGTCTCAGTTAATCCCTAAACCCTGGCTTTAGGGTAGTGTCTTCCATCTTTCAGGAGAAGGGATTCATGGCAGATCTTACTGCGCCTCATGGTTAGGTGTCTAGATGCACCGTTTCTAACTGTTCAGTATGCAGTAGTTGAACCCATGTTGTAGCAGGAATCAGTAAGTAGACTACGGTGTCAAACTTCCGCATGTCGTTTCAGGCTCGAACCATGCATAGCCAACACACCACTTCAGCTTACATGGTAGTTTCTGCAAATATGGGGTCGAAAGCAGTATACCAGAATCCTTATGATGAGGATCCCCAAGACGGGACCCTTAAGTTTGGGAAACCGCCACATCTCTGAGACAAGAGGGCCCTTGCCGTAGCCGCAGCGCCAGCAGCGCCAACCCCATAGGCCCCGAGCCCTACTGGTGACTCTGTTCACCTCCAGGTGCAGGGGTCTATCCCAGTGTCCCGCTTAATCATCCCTATAGTAGTCCCCTATATAATCCCTTCTACAACCTCCTATGTACGGAGTGTGATTATGGCTCATATGGAGTGTAGAAGTTATGGCTTCGGAAGACTAATACGTCGCGCACAACATGAGCCATGGGTAGTCCTCAATTTCATGCGCCATGATGGCAGCCAGTGTACGGTCTGAATCTGAACGGGCTTTTGGATGTTTAGGCCCTAAACCTTAAACCCTAAACCCAAGGGTTTAGGGTTTAGGAAAGGTTTAGGGCCGGTTCGGTAGCCATGTTGCGCCTCTCACGGCTGCGAGCACCATCAACACTTGCGGCGTCTCTCGGCAACTCTAAACCGCTTGGCTACGGTGCTGCGCAGTGATGATAATAAGTCATACCTATACCCCAAAAGTATGTAAAATAATAGCCCTAGACCCACAATAGCAACCATTCAGGGCATTATTTTACATACTTTTGGGGTCCAGGTAGGTGTTCTAGTAGTTCATGTAACGTTATAGTCATTCAGAACACACGGACCATGTAGGGTTTCGCTTTTGTTTTTGTACGGTTAAGTGTCTATATAGGGAGCCTGAATCTGACCTGCGCAGAACTTCTTCAGGCATGAGGGCCAGAGACAAAGCAATGTCTATATGGGCTATAATCTAAATTCTTTAAAGGGGGTTATTTAGGGTGGCTTATATAGGGGATGACTAAAAGGTTATTCAGGGGGATGCTAGGAGTTTAGACTAAACCCGCTCACCCTAAACCCTAAACCCTAAAACCCCCCAGCCATCCTTAGTTTGGGTCCTTGTTCAGGCATCCCTTAGATACCCCCAAAAACTCTTGAAACCCGAATCGTCCCCCTTAAGTAGATAGAATAGGGGCTTTACTTTGGGGATCTTGTTATAAGACACCCAAGGCCATATTCTATCTACTTAAGGGGGATTATAAACCCAGGGTGTAGGGCCGACGCTGCAAAAGTTGCACTGTTTTTAGCATGTTGAAACGACTGTACTGTCTGTGTTGAATGTATGAGCATATCTTCGTGCTTATGAATACGGGTAAGGATACGAGTTTGCATGTATTCTACCTTTTGAGGTCAAGGGTTCAGCCTTATGTGCCCCCCCACCTTGTGATAGTGGTATAGTAGGAATATCAGAGGACCCTAGTATAATCACCATCATCCCTTATGGTCACTGTTACCGGGTGGGGGTCCAGCTAAGTTCGGCCTTTCAAAATTCAGTCTCAGCGCTGCTGTCTGCCAGTGTTCAAGGGGATGTCTGTTTAAGCTAAGACCTGGAGCTGATGTTTAGGGGTTTAGGGTTTAGGGTAGTTTTTTGTCAACTGACAGTGGTTTTGGTGAGGGCATATAGGGTATGGAGATGCCAAGCTGTATCGTGAAGAACCAAATGGAATAGAAAGTGGGAAATGAATACGAAGCTGAGATTACTTTGTGCTTTACAGGATCTAGGGCTAGGTAAGGGAAAACCCAAGTTGTAATCAGGCAAGAACCTACAGTTTTTTTCTGCTGACATTCCACATATGGTGCTAGTGCTTTTGTCATATGCCCAGCTACCTACCCACCTACCCACCTACCTACCTACCTACTTACCTACCTGCCTAGGGCCATTGTGAGTGTACATAGGGCCGGGAGCACACAGGAAGGTCTTTCCGTTTGTATTATTAGAGGAATGCAATCAACCTCTCAAGCATACGGTTCCAGAGGTCCGTCTGGTCACTTGTGCGGCCTACATCCTCTTCGTAGCTAGCTTACTTCTAATTCTACTTGTAGTTGATCACCTAAACATAAGGCCTTTAGGACCGTTTGAGAAGTCATAGAGATTATAAGTACTTATGGACCTGTAAACCCACGCATAGGGGGTGGGGTTGTCGATGGTATGGTCACTTTCCTGGGTACCCTGAATATTAGGGCCCCTAAACCCTAAACATAATTCAGCGGGCCTATGTTTTGACAAAGCACATCTTCTTAGGCATTCCGAAGCGTTGGCTTTGTCAGTTGACTAGAGTTGTCGGTGCTTGTAGTTGTTGGCTTGTGGAGCCTGCAGGAAATGCGCACGCAGCTCCTGGCCAAGATTCCAAAATGTCAGACCTGCTGGGCCACCGATGCTGCTCGAGGCTGCTTGTGTTCATGAGGGCTTCAGCTAGGTTTTAATCACTATGAATCGAATTGCTACTGTCTTGACGAGTGCGCTGGTGCCAGTTATATCGTCGAGGTGAGAGCCTTGCCGAGTACTGCAGTGACCTAAAGACGGTGCAAGTCAAGGGTAAAGCTGCCTCCATGAGCGAGCGCGCTACCTGGCAGACGTCTGCTTCCGATCCGGATAGTGTAGTAGTTTTCTGGAAGCGGTGCTGCGCTGGCCGTGACAGGCCCTGCGTGCTATGGCGGGGGAGGAGGACGATCGCAGCAGGAAAATTTCAACTGCCCTCCACTTCTCGATTTTTGCTCACGCTGCAGCTAGGCAGCAAGCACGCTCTTGCTTCTGGAGAGTGCTTGCGTTTGCAGTGTTGTTGATGCGATTCTTAGAGGCCGCGGAATAGAGTCTACCTCACTCAACATGCTCCCAGCCAGTAGAAGATTGCAGAAGTATGACAGGGCCGAAAATTCCCATCAAAAAAGTCTATCCTGCGTTTTTTGGTGGAAACTGTTCTCCGAAGCTTGGTGTGCTTGCGTTCGGAAACCCCGCTCCGAAGCTTGTCACAATGTCACTGGGAGGCGCCTCTCATTATCACTCAGAAGCCGTTCTCTGAAGCTTTTGCACTTTGCTTCGGAGGCCTCCATCCGAAGTTGACTGCATCATCGTTCGAAAGCTCTCTACTGAAGCTTGTCGTGTTGCAATTCGGGAGCCCAGTTTCGAGGTTTGTTACCGTTTTAAGCTTGCAAGTGCCTCTCTGAAGCTTGTTGCACTACCATCTGGAAGTCGCTCTGCGAAGCTTCTTGCATTACCATTCCGAACCCTTTTGCAATATCGCTCGGAAGAAATCTGCTTTATCGTCATTTGGAAGCCGCGCCCTTTTCCGAACCTTGTGGCAGTCTCGTCTGGAAGCTTCATCGGGGTTTGTTTCGCTCGAAGCCTCTCTCCGAAGCTTGTTGCAGTATCACTCTGAAGCCGCTTTCCGAAGCTTGGCGTGTTATTGCTCGGAAGCCTTGTTCCAGAGCCTGCAGCAGCATCATCAGGAGTCGGGAGGCACCCGTCCGAAGCTTGCTTCACCATCGTTAGGAGGCCACTTTCGACTCGGAAGACCTTGGCCGAAGCAAATTCGAAGTATCATTCGGAAGCCGCTTTCCGAAGCTTGGTGTATTATCACTCGGAAACCCCGTTCTGGCCTTAGCTCTGTCGTTTTGGGGGAGGTGATTAAGTTAATAACTCAGAGCCCACCCATTGCACGGCACTGATGACGTGTTATCATGCTCAGGTATCCCAAGAAATTCCACCCCGATGCGTTCCTGAAGCATTGTACAAAGGAGGCCTGCGTTTTGGTCAGTGGCTTTCTGTCCACGTGCATGTACGTATGTAGTTCTGCCGCACTTCGAGGGCGACCTGTCGCGCAACCTTGCAGCCAGGCCCTTAAATTCTGCCTGCGCATCGCTGTGGCGCCTGGTCCCAATGCGAAAGTCCGCTTAGCGAAGGCGCGTGAGATGGTCGGGGACTACTTCGCAGACCTGGAGCTTCCCAAGCAAAGAAAGCTGCAAGCAATCTGTGCGTTCCTAGGCGAAAGCTACAGTTGCGAAGGCACATGCACCGTATTTTGCACATGTTGGGCTTCTTCGAACGTAACTTGACTAAGGGAGCCGTGGCCAAGGACTCGCAGATCATTTTGGGCCAGGTTTGGTTTCCACAGCAAACCATCGTCCTGGGCGCTGCTGCGGCTGAGCATATCTGCGGCATGCAGCAAAGGGGAAGGCAAGCCGCATCTGTGTGTGTGGGTGCGGGACACAGTGAGGTACCTGTGTGTCCGTGAGTGTCTTTTGGGTCGTGGGGCCTTGGTTGACTTAAGCTGTGACAGGTTTCTAGAAGTACCCCGAGATGTATAGGGTACATAGACTTTCGCTTTACATAAATTTGAAACCTGAGCCTCATGAACCTTGTCAAGCCCGGGAAAACCCTTAAAAAAAACGGAGTAAGTTACCCCTCCAGGTTTCCACAAACAAAGCCAAGACTAGACTTGATTATCCAACAATGACCTTGATTAAGAGCGAACCTAGCCACGGAGGTAGTAAACCCTAAGCCCTAAACACTTAAGAGCCTCCGGCTCAGTCCGCCGACCCAGAGGCGGAGAAAGCACGAAAGCCCAAACGCGAAACCTTGAGGGTTTTCAGCGGCTGGCACGAGACCAATAGATAGGCGCAACAAGACTAGTCC
>CAJNIZ010021347.1:3814-29891 GCA_905231905.1 Symbiodinium pilosum
GAAGTTTAGCTCACCTTGAGTCCAGGAGCTGAAGGGTTGGTATGGGGCTCATAGCCATAACCCACTCCCTGTACGTTCTTTGGTTTAGGGTTTAGGGTTTAGGGTTTAGGTTTTAGGGTGGTTTAGGGTTCAGGGACCAAAGTTACAGCCTTCCAATGTTTCGTAGTGTCTTCTAGCTCAGATTAAAGACAGCGCTGTCATTCTGCAATGTGCCTACTTGGAGGCCCATGGGACTTAGTAACTACTTATAACTGGGATTATAACCTTACTTATAATTGGGGGAACCCCTTTAAGCCCATTCAGGGGGATTGAAAGTAGGGTTATAAGCCCAGTCATAAGTGGTCACTAAGTCCCATGGGCCTCCAAGTAATTCTCAGCTTTGAGATGAGAAATCTGAGCGCTTATCAACCATTAAACCATAGTTTCCCCTACCTAAACCCCCAAAAGTAGGTCAAATAATGGCCCAAAACCCTTAAGAACAGCCATAAAGGCCATCATGTTACATGTTTCTTGGGGTTCAGGTAGGTTCCCCTGACAAATCCCATCCTGAGCGGTTTAGGGTTTAGGCTTGCTTCCTCACTTAACTCGCCTTAACCCCAATTCCAGGGGAGCCTTCAGGGGAGATCGGTATAATGGGGCAGTATGGAAGTCCATGAATTAAGGTAAGAGGCTGGGGGTTTAGGGCCATCTAGATTTGGAGTATGGCTATGAATTAAGGTAAGAGGCTGGGGGGTTTGGGTCATCTAGATTTGGCCCATGTTCCGGAGATGTTTTTTTTTGGGGGGAGGGAGGGGGCTGGGGTGGTCTTTATAGACATACGGATGCTGTTCTTTTCTCTTTGTGGGAGAAAGTGTCGGCGGGGCCAGAAAGCATAGATGGTCCAGCGCTGGTAAGAAGCATACCAACAGCATACCAGCCCTAAGAAAAAGCCCGAAACCATGAGCCTAGACCACCAGAAGCCCATCAACAACCCTGCACCATACCATACGCTCCTGAAACCTCGAACTCCTAACCCTCAGCCCGACACCCGAACCCGCCCAAGCCTAAACCCGATGAATAGCAAACACCTACCTGGACAACACTGAGATAAATAGGCTTTAATCCCAAGAAAGTTGGGCATGAAGGCATAGTTACAAAGTCAGGCCCCTTAGATACAGGAGTATAAAGATCCCACAACTATACTTTATTGAGGCCTATAGCCATGCTTTTCAACGTTACCACCACCCATAACCCATCTTCCAACCAGGGGGGTGGACCCTTCTTGCAAGGCCCAGGCGCTAATCCCTGAACCGCAAGCCCCATCATCCCTAAACCCTGAGCTCTTCTTTATCAGCCCCAGAACTTAATTACCAAACTCTCTACGGCCCCAACCTCCCAACACCTCTATACCCTAGTTGCTACGGTTCAGGGTTTAGCGTCTACGTCGAAAAGTCAAGTCATACCTACTACGGGGCCTAAAGTCTATACATGGTAACTACCTTGAACTACATGCAGCCCTGCCCCTAACGCGAACCCCTGAACTCCAAGAGCCGAAACCCTATTTACCCCCAAAACCTAAACCCTTAACGCCCACACCCTTAAACCCCCAACCCTAAACCCGAAGCCCTTACCCCCCAAACCCTAAGCACTTAACCCCAAAACCCTAAGCACTTAACCCCCAAACCCTAAACCCTTAACCCCCAAACCCTAACCCCCACACCTTAAACCGGAAACCTTATAAGCCCCCAAAAGCCCTAAGCCCTAAACCCCCACACCCCAAACCCCAAACCCATAAACTCCCAAACCCTAAACAAAACCCTATAAACCCCCAAAAGCCTGAACCCCAAACCTCAACACTCAGGGCGGCAATGGCACCAATCGAGGCAGCTAAAGACGCCTTTGTGGAGCAGTGTGATGCCCAGTAGCTTATAGAGCTTAGGGTGTGGGGTCTAGGATTTCGAGTTCAGGGTCTAGGTTTTTGAGTTCAAGGTTCAGAGGTCAGAGTTTATAAGGGTTTAGGGTTCACAGATTAGCGTTCAGAGTTGAGGGTCTTGAGTTCAGGATTTGGGTCTTATAAGGTTTAGGATTATGTGTACCGTTTGGTCTTGGGGCTTAAGGTCCCGTGTCTGTCCGGAGGGATTGACGGACTCGGCGGATCCTGTTTGTTCGGGCGCTCTTGCAATCTTGCTTTTACAAGTACTGTACCATTACCAGTAACGCCTTTAGGGTTTAGGGTTTAGATTTTGGTGCTATAGTACTGTGACTAGTACATTTACATTTCTGAGTGCCGGTGTAGCCAGTAGTAATAGAGTAGTCCCTAAACCCTAAACCCGGTGGGCCCAGCTGTACGGAGAAATCCCATACCTGCAACCTGTAGGACCGATAGCTATACTTGTACTTATCATAGTGAATGGGTTTAGGGTTTAGGGTCTTCTCCTCATCATATTGAGAAGTATAGAACCTGGAATGCCTGGAATGCAGATCCCTCATCCTCGTTCCTAGAAGCCTATCACTCATTCCTCTGCTACTCACAAACGACCATAAAAGCAAAAGTTGACGGCACAGGGTATAGGGCCTAAACCTTCCACATCAAAGCCTAAATCTCAATCCCTGAGCTCTGCTGTAATCCAGGGGTTTCGAGCTCAGTTCCTAGCCTGCGCCATTGCGCCTCAAACCTTCCTGACAAAGCTTTACCTGGACCCCAAAAGTATGGAAAACAATTGCCTTTTGGGCTATTTTTTGTGTGTTTGGGGCTATTATTTTACATACTTTTGAGGTTTATGTAGGGTCTACAGGGATTAGGGTTTAGGGATTAGGTTTAGCGATGGGTCTCCAGGGTTAAAATAGGCTTCAAGGTTTGGGGTTTGTCAACGCTCAAAGGCGTATTGAGGGCCCTAAGAGACAATAACTCACAGGCGTTTCCAGGAGGCCCATCCCAGATCCTAAATCCTGAATCCTGCATCTAAACCTGACAACTCTGTACCTGGAACTTCCTAATAGTTGGGACCTCCAACACTCACCATTCCTTTGGTTCCTCATGTAGCAGATGTATAGGGTAAAAGGTTTAGGGTTTAGGGTATTGAGAGAGAAAGAAAGGTGGCTGCACCAGCATCACGAATGAATAGGATTTAATGAAATAATCACCAGGAAGAAACTATGTCGCATGCTCTGGGTAAGCATAAGACGGGAAACATAGAGTGACCCAACGCATCGTCCACAATCCCAAACCGCATACTTTATGAATCTATGGATGTATCATGCTCCAGAATTCTCCGTGTAATCCTGGATGGGGGCCCTATGCCCCTTTGCATAAGCTTCAGATACCTGCAGGCTACCCTCCTGTGCATTGCATCCCCGCCCTTTGTCGCAATCATTGGCATCCAAGTTTTTATCACCCTCAACCCTAAGCCCTAAACCCTAAAATCTAAACCCTAACCAGAAACCCTAAACCCTGAATCGCGTAGTCCTTGGGCCTAGGGTTCGGAGTAGGCGTTTTGGGCACCCGCGGCCCTGAACCCAAAACCCCAAAAAGCTTGACGTCCTGAGGGTCGGCTTCTTCGTAGAAGATGGCTCTGGCAGCTTCCAAGCGTCCACTGAGTGCCGGCCTCAGCGGCACAGGGCGAAGGGCGCCTCAGTAGGGTCTGGATTTTAGGGTAGGGCTTAGGATTTAGGGTGCAGGGCTTAGGATTTAGGGCTTGGGGCTTATGATTTAGGGTTTAGGGCTTAGGGCGTCGATTCAGGCCCGTAGATGATGTAGAACGTGCAGGATTTAGGGTAGGGTTTAGGGTTTAGGGTTTGGGGCATTATCTCTCAGGTTGAGCCCCCACCCACTAATATTGACCACAAGAGATCATGGTAACTATGTTAAGGTCCTTATATATTCCTAGTATACCACTATTAGTGAGTGGGGGCCCAACCCAAAGTATCTCTCCCCATAATTCTTACATAACTCTGGTGTCATATTCCCTCCGACCTTCATGTAATGAAATAAGCCCTTGTATTACTTGAATACCTGGAGATCCAGGAATTCCTTCTATAATTCCTTCCATCAGTCTTCCTGCATCTCTTTGGCATGCTTTATGCCATCATATCACCTCTTAGTTAACTTATTATCCCCAAGACTCAAGCCCAACCACACTTTGGGGGCAGGCGGGTGCGAGGGCCCTGGACCTCTACCATATACCCCGTTACATGAGCCTCTTTGAAACAAGCTATGGTGTACGCGCGTTGAGAGCACATATTTCAGAATCCATCAGCCCCGAACCCTTAACCCCTGAACTCCAAACCCCAAACCGAAGAAAAACAACTAAACCTCGAGCCCCTTAACCGCAAGCGCGACAAAGCAAACCCTAAACCCATGTATCTGTATATACATATAACATGTATGTGCATTTCCCAAACCTTCAGCCTCGATCTGAACCCTACACCCCAAACCCTCAACCCCCACCCCTAAACCCCAATCTGAACCCTAAACCCCAAAGCCTATACCCAAAACTCTGAACCCATATCTATACCCCAAATCCTGAACCTATATCTACACCCAAACCGTAAACCTACATCCTAAACCCCAAACCAAACCCCGACCCCTAAACCCTACTTGGAGGCCCGTGGGACTTAGTAACTACTTCTAACTGGGATTATAACCTTACTTATAGTTGGGGTAACCCCCACAAGTCCTTTTCGCGGGATTATACGTAGGGTTACAAGCCCAGTTATAAGTGGTTACTAAGTCCCATGGGCCTCCAGGTACCCCATAAACCTTGAACCTCCCACCAGAGCTTTCTCGGATCACTGAGGATGGTAGCAGGGGAGAAGTCCATGGTGCGCTGGGCAGCTGGTTTTAGGGGTCAGGGGTCAGGGTTTAGGGTTTAGGGTTTGGGGTTTGGGGTTTAGGGTTTAGGGTTTGGGGTTCCTGGAAATGATTTTCATTTTTTGTCTATTATCATCCTAAGCAACAGCAAAACATGTATTATTTTTTTAGTAGGGGCCCAAGGTCAGCAGAGGAGTAGGGTCTAAAGGAAGTTGGGTTTGGGGATTAGAGGGGATTTTAGGGTTTAAGTCTAAGGGAATGAGGTTTTAGGACTTAAGCGAGTTTAGAGTTATGTAATGTCAGATTCAGGTGTGAGGGGCCATGCCCCCAAATATTCAATATTCCGTTGCCACATATCATATTTGATATTGGCGGGGTGGGGGTGTTGAATATTGGGGGGGAGGGGCTTGGGGCTGAAAGGGTTTAGGATTATAGACTGTTATCTAGGGTTAGCTGGGGTCGTATGAGGCTATATAGGGTTTAGGGTTTGGTATTCTTTAGGTTTTAAGATTTGGGTTGTGTACGGTCAAGGGTTTGGAGTTCTTGTGGGTTTTGTGTTGTTCAGGGTCTGATGTCGGCTTTGGTGTTCGTTGGGGTTTCTGGTTTTGTGTTTCTTTGGTTCTTTGGGGCTTGCGATTTGGGTTGAATCAGTTTGGAGTTTCGGGATATGGGTTTAGGGTGTTGGATTTGACGTTTTGGTGTTTATGGTTAGAAGGGTTTGGTTTAGTCTTGTGAATCAAAGGTGCGCTTTATGGTTTAGTTTGGGTACTCCCCCCCCCCCCCCAGTAACAGTCTATATCAGGGGTCCGATTAAGGGCTATATATATAACCATGTTATATTTTTCTCCAACTGTTACTGAGGGGGAGACAAGGTTTAGGGTTTAGGGCTGCACCTGAAGGTTCATGGGATTAAGTAAGCACTTATAACTGGACGTATAACCCCATTTGAGCCATCATCTAAACTCCTTAAACTGGGATTTACAGGGGATTCTATAGGGGTCTACTGTAGTGGTTATTAAGGGGGATACTAGGAGTTTAGTAGGGTTATAAGCCCATTAATAATACAAGTAGCTACTAAGTCCTATGAACCTTCAAGCAGGCTTCAGGGTTTGGGCTCTAGGGCCGGAGATCATGGTCCAGGGTTTGGGTTTGGGGTTTAGGGGTTCAGTGTTTAGGGATTCAGGGTTTAGGGTTTTACGGTTTAGGGATTTAGGGTTTAGGGTTTAGCATATGCGTAGCGATTTAGCCATCTCCTTTGGACTTGTTTCACTTCTGCCATAGAGTCTGCTCCTCATGTCATAAGCCACGAAACAGGTAAATAACGGCCTAAGAGTCTTAAGAACAATCCGAAAGACCGTGCTCTTACATACTTTAGGGGTAGGGTGCAGGTTCAGGGTGTAGTAAGGTTTCAAGACCAGACGCTCACTGATGCCTAGGATTCTTGGGCCGTGCTAAATCCCAAATTAGGATGTCTTTAAGACTCTTCACAAGTAAGCACTGGCCAAGATCCCCTATGTAGTTCTCTTTGTTAGCATATCTTGCCGATTTCAACCGAAGCCGCTATAACCCTATACCCTGAGGTATTTTCCATGTTCTTTTCCATTCCTTCATCTCCAGCTAATCCTAGGGTGCTTAACAGCAGTGATGCGGTGTGCGGCCCCAAGTAGCTCGCAAACTGCATCTATCCTTAGTGTCAGACCCTTTCCCTCGCAGTTAACGCGTTTCTCAAAGGCGGGGGCCTTTAGGGGCCGTAGGGATATATGGGGACGAAAAAGGAGTTATAGGGGTGGTCCGGATTAAGGACTATATGAATTTGTGTTTCAGGAGTTGCCGCTTTAGCGCTTAGTGCTCAAGTTGTTGCATGTCTATTGCTTTGGTTGATTGAACCCCAAGGGTTTAGGCCTTAGGGGTTGCGGTTTAGGTAGGGTTCATGTAGGTTTTAGATCCTGCTGTCCAGAAGTATGATGAGTTGTGAGGTAGGTAGGAGGAAAACCATCGCAGCTTTAGCCGGGCTGGTAATTATAAGCTGTCAATCATTGCACCCCTTCGTTCAGATTGCCTTAGTGTTTCGCGTTGTACCTGCCGGATATACCCATGTTGCAACTAATTGTTGTCAAGTATTTCACGTTCCTCGGTTTCCAGGAACAAGCTGTAGTAGATGTGGGATATCTTGCAGCACCGTTGATTTGATATCCCTAAACCCTAAACCAGTATTACTTCATGTGGGAAGTTCACAGCTGTGCAAGAATTTATCAAGCCAAGCCTAAGCCCTAGAACCCGAGGCTAGGCTAGGATTGGTGCGTACAATATAGAGCCCAATGGTTTCATGGGGGGTTCTGGGTACTGTTTGGTGGTTATAGTGGTGATATAGGGTGCTTTGAAGGGGGTTAAGTTAATGTAACAATACGACTATGTCCTTCTGCGATTTCTCCTGTACCTTGTTATATAGTAAGGACTACAGTGTATTAGGGCCCATGTTGGGCTGCCCCTATTTAGGGAAGCTACCACATAACTATGCTTACAACTTGCAAGGATTGTACTTATAGCCATGCCAAGCCCTGTGAGGAAGGATTTACATCATGGATTTTGGTCAGAGTATGTAGGGCTCCTTAGAAAGGGTGGTGAATCCGTACGCATATATGCATATACACGCAAGTATATAGTGTGCAATTGGGAGGGACCAAATTCAAGATGACATCATCTACTACATCCCTCTTCCAGTCCAAGCTATAACTGGGGCGCCCCTCCTTGTAGGTGCGTCTTCCAACCTTATCTGGTTCATAGTGGTTTCCGGGCTTCGTCATGCTGGTTGAAAAATGAACCTACCGGGGTTTGTGAGGAACGTGGGAAGATAATCCCCATATACTCCCTGTATAATATCTTCTCTTCTTCCCCACTAACCTCCACTAAGAAAGTGGGAACAATAGGCCTACTATATAGGAGACGCTAGGTACCGCCAAGCCCTTCGCCATCCACGGCCCTAAGCCCTGGCCCTATCCAAAGCCTCCTGGACAGTTCTGCTCTGTGTTTCTGTTGAGCAGTACTTGAGCCCCTAAAGTATGTAAAATGAGTTGTTTTGGCTGTTTGTAGAGCTTTTGGGCCATTACGTTGGTGTAGGTATACTTTTCCGCCTACGAGATACCTGGAATCTCCTGGAAAAGGATGCAAGCTCGGCGAGTCTAATTTCTGAGCCCCAGATCCCGAATCTACCTGGTTGTTGTAAAGGTGAGTCTAAATCAAATTGCCTAATAAGGGTATAAAGTTAACAATAGGGTTGTCTTATGATCGTAACTTAAGGTAAGGTCCTCAACAGCAACCCAGACTACCTCCGGCCAGTTGCAACCTGCCGTGCTGGGATTCTTCATGTTCTACTTGGTCATTGCGCTCTGCGCAATCATGGCACTGGCCGGCCACCTCAGTTTTTGATTTCATGGTTTTGGGGGTTTATAGGGTTTAGGGTTTAGCGTTTCCAGCGCTAGGGTTTCAGGGTTTTGGTCCAGGTAAAAACAAGTTACAACCAGGTTATATCATATCCGGTAGTCTCTTACAATCGCTAGTAATGATCATCTTAGTGTTTCATAGTATACTGCCTGGGGTTAGGGGCTTCGGGGCCTAGGGTCTGGAGTTGTGGGGGTTAAGCGTTCAAATACGGGCGGGGGTGGGGGTACGTTTTCGAGTGGTGTCGTCATAAGAGTCCAAGCACACATCCAAGTTTTTGGATGTGAGTTAAAGTGAAGGGTGAGGGGTTCCTTCAGAGTCCTAGCGTATACACAAATTTCAGGACTTTAGGTACGTGGGCTTAAGTGCCAAGGGTGCATGGTATCTTAAGAGCCCAAGCACACACCCAAGTGTAAAGCAGTTTGGCACTAAATGAAAAACCAGCATAGGTTGATGATGCATCACGCGCCTTCACTACATGCAATCAGATCAAGGACCCTAGTTTGAACAGGCCCGGCATATCCGCTTAAGGGGTCGAACCGTGATCGAAGCTCTAGAAACCCTAGCGCCCGCAACCCTTTTGTAGACAAAAAGGCTCTCATGTGAGCTATAGTCTAAACTCCTTAAATGGGGTTATATAGGGGATTATATAGGTGATTACTAGGGTGGTTATTAAGGGTGATACTAGGAGTTTAGACTATAGCTCATGTAGTGTTTCTCAAAATGGCCATACCCCTCTAGATTCTACAGCCAAGGAAATCACGTGCATTGCAAGGGTACTCTAGAGGTCCTACACTCCTCCTCGCCCGTATAACAAATATTTCCCGTTGCATGATGTTGCTATATTGGGTGCACTTACTTGTGAGGGGGCTGGGGGGTTTTATCGGGGGAGGATTACCAACCCTAGACCCGGAAAACCACACATTCTACATTACTGGGTTGGGATTGGATAGGTCTGTGAATTGTTTGTTTTAGGCCCCATGTCCTCGCCTGTTCTCAGGGACTTTGGTCTGTGAAGGATCAGAAGGGCGAGGCACGGCTGCGAGTGTCCAGGGTTTAGGGCTTAGGGTTTGTGAGCATAGGGTTTAGGGTAGAGGGTTTAGGGTTTAGGGCTCAGGGTTTCTTGGGTTTAGCCCACATGGGGATCTAAACAAGTTGGGTTTTATTTGGGGGGGTATCACAAAACGGGGAGGTCCGCCTCTATGAGCTACCGTTATACCGCCGGAAAGAAAGAGTGCTCCCCCATTATGGTAAATTCTACTTCATGAATCGGTTTCCCTAGGCATCCAAAGAGCCCGAAGCAGGTAATGATGCATCCTCTTTAGTTTGAGGGCTCAACTTTGCGCAGGCGTTAGGTAACCTCTCCTAAGGGTCCAAGGAACCAAATATCAGCGCTTTACCTAATACCCTTCAGGTTATAGTATTTGCGCCCTAAAACCCCCATGATTTGGAGCTCTTCGGTTTAGAGAGGCGATGTATAGGAAATTTATTGATGTTAGAGAGCCTCGAAACAATCTTATTAAACAGGGCCCCTATTCTCCGCGGACCACGTCCAACAGAAATCAACCCTGAAAACCCTGAAGCCCGGGCAAATACCCTTAGAAAGGAAGCAGTTTCATGTGGAGAAAAACTGATTTGCGGCATTTCCTGAGCACTCAGAAAAAACCCTAAACCCCAAACCATGCGGTTAAAGCTGCGAGGAGGCATGGGTTCCTGTACATCTTTGATTGGTAAACCCTAAGGTCCAAGGACACAAATTTCAGAGCTCCAGTGAATACCAACCACTTACTTTGCCCAGCCCTCAACAATTTCTGTAAGACCTGGTTCACTCAGAATAGGGATCCTGCTTAGAAGCTTGATGCGAGACTTGCTCTAATTTCCAGAAAGTTTCTGGCCTACGCCCGTATAGAAGACTTCAACTCTAATCTCCCTATATAATCCCTACGCTCGAAGCCTCGAAATCCTTCTCCCCGATGCCAGAAGCCGGACCATTGCTGTGCGACGGCCTCTGAACTACACCAGGGTTTATTGTTCGGGGTTTAGGGTTTAGGACTTAGGGTCAAAGCCCTGAGGGTCCAAAGGCCCAAATATTAGGGCTTGAGGTCCCACATACCGTTCAGGTTATAGTATTTCGGCCCTCAAACCCCATTACCCCATTGTTTGACTCCTTGGACCCTGAAGGTTCGAAACTTAGGGTTAAAGTGGGTACTGCCACGACCCAGAACAATCTGCAGTCAGGGGAAGCGTAAGGGTTGTATAGATATTCTCCAACTGTTACTCAGTCAATGTAGTATGCAAGGTTTAAGGTTTCAGGGGCCTGGGATTGGGAGGGTTTTTCGAATTTAGGGCTTGAGGCTCAATGTATGAAACTTGCAAATGTTCTCTTGCGGTGACAACCACCTGTTTTAGGGCCCCTTTTCAGATTCCATGTTGGTTGAACAGCACTGCACTTGGCCTGGGCCTTATGACTATGACACTGCATAGTGATATCTGGCTACAACGAACTGCAGTGTCTCTTCTGCTTAACTATGTATATGCTTGTAGTTCAGGGCTCAAGGCTTAGAGTTTTGGGCATACGTCATCGCAAGGGGACTTACCAATATTATCTTTCAGGGCCTCCAGAGGCAGTCAGGTTTTCCCTGGTATGGCAAGATAGATATGCGCTGGAAAGTCGGAAGCAGTTTTTCTCCACGTCAGGCGGTCTCGCGGCAAAACGAACGATGTTGTGTCATGCTACATGTTCGAAATACTGTCGCGCTGCCTGCAGTTTCAGGGACTGGGCCAACTGGCACAAGCGAGAAAAGTTCAAGCCGAGGCGTGTGTCAGATACTATGTTATGGTACTACATAATATTGTATGATATAGTACAGTACATTATATTATAGGACTGTATAGTCTATTCTAGTACAATACAGAAAATTATGGGGGGTACATAGTACCATAGAGTATATTACATATCAGTACAGTAGTGTGTAGTATACTCTCTACTACTATACATTATATTATGGTATCATATAGTACAGTATAGTATAATAATAAGTTACTGTTCAGGTTCACCACCACAGTGTAAATCTTTCCAAGGCCTTAGGGCCTCAGGCTTAGCCTTGGTGTATGCCAAGTTGCAGCTATGTCGGATATAGGATTTACCTGAACCCCAAAAGTATGTAAGATAATGGCCTTTATGACTATTATTAAGGGTTTAGGGCTATTATTTTACATACTTTTGGGGTTTAGGTAGGGTTTATAGTGTCTGAGATTAAGGGTTTAGGGCTTAGGGTTTAGGGTTTACGGTTGGTTAGCTGGAAATGAAAGAATGGAAAAGAAAATGAAAACTACTGTAATGAGAAATGTAGGGATTAATTAAGGATCCATACCTTCATTCCTGGCTAGCCAAAGGTAAGTCTTCCAGGAAGACCGGGCTTCTGGCCGGGGAATAGCTAAGGGACATCTACCATGCGACTTTACCAGCCATCTACACAGATGGAGGTCTGTCAAAGAAGCCCCATATTATTTCTAAGAGGGACCTCCATTTGCAACCCCAACAAAACCCTAAACCCCTAAACCCTAAACCCTAATATTCAAGCATCCCGAAGGACCCGCTTTTGTGAAAAACCACTCCATGAGTCCTCCTTTGAGGGCTTGTGGTTAGGAATAGGAGGTCCAAGAAAGTGGGGGTACTTTGCAGGGGGATATACGGTTATACGAATGGGGCCCCTCTTTTTGGAACCCTCGCATGTTGCTTCTGCCGCTGCATGGGTTTCATTCTACTTTCCAGCAGAGGTACTATATAGGGCCAGTCAACGGAGTTTGTAAGTAGGCTTGCAGCAGCAACCTGTGATGGCCAGCATGGCCCCTGGAACCTTCCACACAGAGAGACATGCACCCAAGACCTTCCTGTGGAAACACAGGACCCCGCATTGAAGGCACCGTGATCCTTTGGGGCAGGAAGTTATTGGTACCATGAAGCTTCAAGTAAGAGCTTTAGGCTTCATCCCAGTCTACTACAGACCATGAAGCCTTAACCTTTCACACCCAAGAATAAAGTACGTAGGAGGTTCTGGGTAGGGTTGAGGGCAGCTGCCAAAAAGGCGCGGTTTTCTTGGAGGATCAGGGAGACTGAGTAAGTAGTCTGCGAATGGGGGTTATTATTTGCCTTAGAGGGTTCAGAATGGAAATATGGGTAGTTCCAAAAATGATGGCCCCTTTTGGTTAGAGAGTAAATGTTCTTCTAATATTTAGGGGTACCAAAATGGGACTAATCTAGGGAACTCCCCATATACTTCCTGAGCCCCTCAGACCTCTCAAGCCGGTTTAGGGTTCAGAGTTTCACGGCTAACCCCATACGCTCTTAACAGTGTGTTGGGTCTTCATGACTTGCTAATCATTAAGTGGAACTGGAGTAAAGGATCTTCATAGTAGTCCCTGCACAGTCCCCACGGAGAGTTCCCATATTCAATTTCTTCGTTTCCGGGTAACCACAGGAACAAAGAAGCGGCAACAAAGGGACAATTGGCATACTGCACTTCGCCCGAAGGGTGTAGCGACTAGTAGCGCAAAGAAAAACCAAATCTTCCGTCATCCTACGTGGCAACTTTTGGAAACTATGTTGGTGTTTCCGCAAGGTGCGATGCTGCTCGGGTTGTGTCTCGCTGGAAACCCAGATGCTGCTGCAGCCACTTCTGAAAGGGTATTGAAGTTTGTGGGGGATGTAAAGGTTCTGCGGTGGATCAACCCTAGCCTGTGAACCCTCAACGGTTTAGGGTTTAGGGTTAAACCCAGAGAGCAACGCCCCATTCCAGGCTCACACCTCTCCATACAGCTCCAAGGGGTCCCATACATTCTCTATATGCGCCCTGCTACCAAGCATTCCCAACCCGCAACATACAAAATTCCCAGTATAGCGCGAGTTGTACAACTTGGTGATGGAGGAATAACCCACTATTTTTGGGGTGGGGCGTATGCTCGTAGTGGATCGGACTAATTGCTGCTGCCATTTTTCAAAAGGGCTTTCCTGGGCAATCACTGGAGGGCAGGCATTGTTCAGGGATGCATTAGCCAGGCATGAGTACCTAAACCCCAAAAGTATGTAAAATAACAGCCTTTATGGCCATTATTAAGGGTTTAGGGCTATTATTTTACATACTTTTGGGGTTTAGGTAAAGGTCGTGAAGGCTGAAAAAGGCTCCTCCCCCTCGCTCATTAGCGACAAAGAGCTTCCACTTCAGAAGCCCAACACACCAAGATGTGGGGGTTTCCCAAAATTATGGGTACCTTTTTGGGGGTCCCCATAATAAGGACTATAGTATTTTTGGGTCTATATTGGGGTTCCCCTATTTTGGGAAACTACCATGTTGGGGTCCTTGTGCACGAGTGTGTATTCAATGCCCTTACCTAAAAAGTTCTGGCTATAGATAATCTTTCAGTTCACCTTGACATTCTGGCCGATTGACGCTGGATAAAACCCCAAGAACCAAACAAGTACCTGTGGTCCCCCTTAAGTAGATAGAATATGGGGTATATGGGGATCTTTTTATTCTATCTACTTAAGGGTGATTATAGATGGGAGGTGATTTGGGTGCAGAACACCGACATAATGGCAACACATCTGGGCCATAGTCTAAACTCCTAGCATACCCCTTAATAGCCCTTATGATAGTCCCCTACAGAACCCCCCTCTAAGAATTTTAGACCACGGCCCATTCGGGCTCAAACTACATCCAATTTCGGCCCTCAGGATTGGTGTTTGGTGCTCCTCTCCTGCCTGATTTGGCGTCTTTTCTTCACCTAGGTTATAGGCAGGTTATATCCTCTGTCCCAGTATAGCTGGCTTCACATATAATGAGTGCCTCGTAGTATACCTACCTAGGTCTGAACACGAAGCCCGGAAAGGCACCAAGGATGAAATCCACATGCTAACCCTAAACCTAGACCCTCCTCCTACCCTTTATTAGGGCCTAAGTACCCACTATTAGGGACCATATATCCCCAATTAAGGGTACAAGGAGGGTCCAGGAACTCTATTTATGTTTAATTCCTGCTGGGATGCCCCTAGTTTTTTGACACAAACTGCAGGTGTGGGGCCTGCATCTATGCCATGATTGTTCTCCTCATTGCTGGCATCATGGTGCCCTGCTTGAGCACGCGAAACTCTTACGTAAGGTCAGACAAGGGTTTAGGGTAAAGGATTTAGGGTTAAGGGTTCAGGGTCTACAGGGTTTAGGATGTAGGGTTTAGAGCGGGCGTTCGGGGGTGTAAAGGACTTAGGATAGTAGTTTTAGAGTTTGGCGTAGTGTTTTTTGTGTGTGTCCTCGTCTCAGAGCAGGCATGTTCATTAGGTGGACCCCCCACCCAGTAATAGTGACTATAAGGGATAATAGGGATTATATTAGGGGCCTCTTCTATTCTTATTATACCACTATTCTTTGGTGGGGGGTCCTCCTAGCATGTTCATGTTGATTTTTCTGCAAGTTGCATCCGTTTAGGATGCTCATCTGTTCCATGTGTCTGTGTGTGTGCGAGAGTGTCAGGTCCTGGTGCGACCCTCATCATAGGCACCTAAATCCTACCTAAACCCCAAAAGTATGTAAATTAATAGCCCTAAACTCTTAATAATAGCCATAAAGGCTATCATTTTAGATACTTTTGGGGTTCAGGTAAACCCTTATCCCTGGGACTGTGGGAGTAGGGTTTGATGCGTCATGATTTAGGCTTCGGGAGGTTCTTTCAGCAGAGCTATGCCGAGGAGCC
Organism: Symbiodinium pilosum; assembly: GCA_905231905.1. Taxonomy (NCBI): domain Eukaryota; class Dinophyceae; order Suessiales; family Symbiodiniaceae; genus Symbiodinium; species Symbiodinium pilosum. Next base: position 18,789 of record CAJNIZ010021347.1, read on the forward strand.
GCGCTAACCCTAAAGCCACGCAAGTTGCTGAGGGTTTAGGGTTTAGGGGTTTAGGGTTTAGGGTTTCGCTACAGAGGATGAGCATGCAAGACAAAAAATAGCTCAGGTGCTACGGTGGATATTAAAAATCCTGCATGACCCTAGGTACCTTATACCTTGGGAATAACTGTACTATAGTATACTAGGGCCATGCAGGATTTTTAGTATTAACATTGGTATTTGGGCATTCTGGCCCTTGGATTGGCATGTGCGACCTAAACCCTAAAACCTAAAGTCTCTCACTGTTGCATCAGCCCGGTCTCTGTCCAACACTCCTTCTGACGTCCAAACGAAAACTTCACTGGTTCCCCTGTTGGTTCCTGTAGGCTAGTAGGGTTTAGGGGTATGGGGTTTAGGGTTTCCAAGGACCCAAATAATACGGTTTTAGGTATTTTATAGTATTTGGGCCCTAGAGCCCTATTATTTGGGTCCTTGGACCCTTATAATATCCCTCTATATCCCCTCTTACCCCATTTAAAAGGGACCCTAGTATTTGGGCCCTGGAAACCCTTAGGGTAAGGAATGAGGAGTCCTTCTTGTCCTTGCCATGCACAAAGCCCTCAGACCCAAATCGTTGATGTCCTCCATCTGGAAATAGGATTTAGGATTTAGGATTTAGGGTTTAGGGTTTCCGTTTCATGTCCATTTGACTTTCCATTTGACTCTTTCTTATGGTATGGCATAGCGCAGTTGAGCACGATTCAACCTCTAAACTGGAGCCAGCCCTTAAACCTCTGTATTTCTCAAGCTCTCGATCCTGAAGCCCGAAAGCCCCAAGCTTTGAGGTTGAGCGTTTTTGAATTCAGGGTTTAAGGTCACTGTAGTCTATTTCCCGTTTGATGCTCCATCTTGGTAGCACCAAGCTGCCTGAGTAGTGGAATGGCCTAAACCTTAGAAACCCTAAACCCAAAACTTAAATCATGAATACAGCGTAAGAGTCTACCATCCTCTCGGATGCGGTATACTAGAACTTCTTGTTTCGTTCCGCCACCAGATAACCCCGAAACCTAATCCCTAAACTGAAAACCCTATAAAACCCTATACCCTAAACCCTANNCCCTAAGTCCTGAACCCTAAACCATGAGCCTTACACCCAGTTGAGCAAGGTCATTGTGGCCATGTTCGGTAGCGGCATGTGCCTCGTCATGATCGACTTCAACCAGGTCTGCCATGCAGTTTAGAGATTAGGTGTTAGGGATTAGGGTCTGGGGATTAGGCTTTAGAGATTAGGTGTTAGGGATTAGGGTCTAGGAATTAGGGTTTAGGGATTGGGTCTAGGGATTAGTGTTTAGGGATTACGGATTGGGGATAGGGGTCTAGGGGTTAGGGTTGAGGGATTGGCATTGATTACGGTTTAGGGATTAGGGTTTAGGGGACAGAGGCAGGGATTTGGGGTTCGGGTTTATGGATTAGGGTTTAGGGTGTCGGCTCAATTTGGTTATGTGTTTTACCATAATGGAGCTTGTTTTTTGGGTTTAAGCATTAGGGCCTGAGTTGCACCTCCAACCGCGAGGGTTCGGGGAGCACTAGGGAATGTCGGGGATTAGTAGGTTACCGACCCCCTTGAACCACCACCTCCCCCCTGAAAAAAGGCAGTCTAAACATTGTGGTGTCTAGGTTAAGGGTTTAGGGTTACAGGGAGGCTACAGTGGGTTATATGGATCTATAGGCATGTATAGGTATAGGGAGATATAAGGGATGTGTAGCGCTTTATGGTGGAAGTGCCCGAGGCATCCAATTCATCCAATTCGGGTTTATGGTTCTGGGTTTGGGGTTTAGGGTTTAGGTTCAGGGTTTGGGGTTTAGGTTCAGAATACCCTTAGGAATAACCATGGGATTTCATGTTTTATGTCTTAGGTCTTACTGCCCGGGCTCGGGCTAAAGGTTTAAGGGTTTAGAGCTTAGGGTTTTGTGGTTTCATGGTATGCAGTCGAAGGCAGCAGGTAGGGTGTGTAGTACGAAATGAAGGAATGACATATTGGTATTCTCAGTGGGAATGGCATAGGGGCTGCCATTCGCACCTCTTCCTCCGTCCCCACTATCCGCAAGGCGTGGAAAGGGTGAAATGTTTCCAAAGTCAGTGGCAAGTTCACTGCTGTTGGCTTCTAGCCCAGGGTTTAGTGTGTAGGGTTGAGGCTTTGGGTTTTCTTGTAGGAATTTGAGATAGTTTAGAGGTTAGGGTTTAGCACCTGGGGATACACATCCCGATCCCTTTAAAGGGTAACGGAATGCGGTTGAACTCCTTTTTTCCTGAAGCCTTGTTCTGAACGTTCCCTGTAAACCGCTACGGTATGCTTGCCGTGAGGGATTTGAATTGGCGAAGGGAACCTGATCTAAGCATGGATGAGAACTGGAAGAGCTCTTGCGAAATTATCTGTAATCACAAAGGTTGCCTTTTGCGTTCTCGTAGGCTGCAAAGACTCTTCCGCAGAATTCAGCGGGAACTGCCTAAAACAAGCCTAAAGCCTAAACCTGGGTTCTCGAGAGGATACCCAGCTTCAGCGACAAAAGCTTGCTGGAGGTTTGTAGGGATTCTGATAGTCGTCCATAGCATATGAGTATATATATATATATATGTATACATATATCTATCTATCTATCTATCTATCTATCTATGTGTGTGCATGCGCATACCACATACTCCCTCATACTAGCCCCTGCATCCAAGACTTTCATGCCGAGACTCCCAAGCCCTAAATCAAAAGCTCTAAGCCCCCGACCGCGTGTCTACAAAACGCGACACTGTTAGGGTTTAGGGTTTAGGGTTTCGGGTTCAGGGTTGAGGGCGGGGCCATGGCCAGGGCATTTCTTTTCAGGCATGAAGGCGAGCTCTCAGACTGCGCTCCCAACACTGCAGGAACTACTTGGAGGGTCATGGGGTCTTAGTAAGTAGGTTAATAACCTTCTAAGCCATATAATAACCCCAACTATCCCCGTTATTATCCTAGTTACCAAGTCCCCATGACCCTTCAAGTATCACAGAAGGACGCTCGCCTTTCATACCCAAGTGCCATGCGAAACTTCATGTATGGGTGGTTTTCAAAATTATGGTCCCGTTTTGGATCCCTATTTTACTACGGCACCTAATATTTAGGGATTATAATTTTGACAACCGCCCATTTCCCGTCTGTTGAAGAGGATGACCGCTTGGATTTTGGATGGTCCGAGACATTGATTCCCATCTGCGCATACCCGAAAGGTCCAAGGACTTAAATATTCGGGCCTTAGGTCCCAAAATACCATTCAGGTTACAGTAGTTGGGCCCTCACACCCCATTATTCGAGTCCTTGGACCCTTACACGACTTTACCCTAAACCGTAAACCGAGCTGTCCCCATTTGGCCACCGCCCCGCACGGTCAGCGAAAGCCAAATGGACTGGTGGTTGGTAGGTTTAGTTCAGGGGGTTTCAGGGTTTAGCATTCAGAGGTTTAGGGTGTAGGGGTGAAGGAAGAAAACCCTCTCCAAACGGACTTGAAGGAGACGGGCGCAAGTCTGATGTCCGCCGTGGGCGTGGGCCTCAGCTGCTGTTTGTTTAAAACTTAGGGTCTAAGTCTAGACACTACAGAATGAAATTAAACCCCAAACCCTTACCTCTCACAAAAACCGTTTGAAGGCGGGCCATGTGTGTGGCTCAGCGTTAGCGAGCGGGGAGGGTACACTAAACCCTAAACCCTGTTGTGTAGCATTTCCTTGCTACATTAGGGCTTAGCTTTTGCTCAGAGTACATCCCAAAAAATCTGAGATACAGGGTCCAGGTATTACTTCGGTTCCAGCTTCATTTTACTTCACGCGAGTAATGGTTCATATTTTCCCTTACAACGGATTTGAAGGCCTCCGACTCTTGATAGGGTTCCCCTGGCCCCCCTGAATGGAGCCTCCAAACTCAATCCCCCGTGTAGGCCCCAAATGTCCCTACTGGCGGGGGTTTGTATGTATGTATGTATGTATGTATGTATGTACGTATGTACGTGTGTACGTATATATATACATGTACTTGTATATGTATATGTACATGTGTTTATACATATATATATGTATATATATATGTGTGTTTGGGGGTCTTCTTTACCGGGGGACCCTATCGACCCGATGATTTATATGTGCTGTCAGCTTGCTTAAAGGTTTGTCATCGTGGCGTCTGAGGCTAAGTCTTTAGGGGCTTTCCATGAAGCGCCACTATAGACCGCCAACATACCCGAAACCCTAAACCCCAAACTCGAGGCCTAAACCCTAAATATATTCGGAGTATATTCGGAGCTGTGAAGTAGGGTCGATGGCAAGTTTTTGGGAGCGCCTGCCCTCGGAATCCAAGTATCCGAGCCTTAGGGTTATAGGTCCCCAAAACAATCCAGATTATTGGGGTTGAGGGTTGAGGGTGTAGAGTCTAAAATATAGCTTTTGGGACCCAAATACCTTTCAATCACGCAAAGGATTGCTGCGTCTAAAAAGCCTGCTCCAAAAAACATGACTTCGGATTTACAGTAGCATTCCTCTCGGCCCTGCAACTACGTTCTACTTCAGTTTAGGTACTCCCAATAAACCCTGAGCCCTAAGCCCTAAACCCTAAACCCTGAACCCTCCCTGAGCCCTGAACATTCGGCAGCCACCATTTTGGCTTCAAGCTAAGTCAGCTCAGGCTTTCAATTCAGGGCCAGTGGTTGGGTTTAAAGTTTAGGGTTTATGGCAAATGGGTTGGGTTTTAGGTTTAGAATGTACAGGGTTTGGGGTAAGTTGGGTTTAGCATATAGAGTAAGTTGACAAACCCACCCCTGATGTAGGCTATGCTCCCTGTGTCGTTGAAAGGGGTCTGTAGCGCGTGTCCTTGGTGCAGATGCATGTCTTGTACCCTCGCAGGTTTCACTCCAACTCGCAGCCTCTCCCTCGCGAGAGTAGTATCTTGGGGGGGATACTATGGTACCCAAAATGGCATAAGATTATATCCACCTTCTGGGGTATAGTATCGCGTATAAGGAATATACTCCTCCTAGGTTCAACAACCACCAGAAAACGCCACTCAGTGAGTATATAATAACCACACGGATTACATTGGGCTTCTACAGAGCCACCGTGCGGCAGGCGTACTGGGTTTTGTTACCGCAGGACTCTAGACCCACTAACACGTTGCAGCTGAGGTGCGGAAGTCACACCGCAGCTTGAGACAGCTCTGCTCATTGCAGACAGGCACCCGGCAGTTTGGCAGGTTTGGGGAGTGGGGCCCGTTTAATGAATATATATATATATATCCTATAAACCGTATATAACCCATTATAGTAGTTTCCATGTTCTTTTCCATTAAGCCCTATATAACCCTTATAGACTTGCGTTTTAGGGTTAAGGTTTGGAGTTAAGGGGTTTAAGCCTGAGGGGTCTGCAAACTTTCTGGACCCAAGGGGGCCCTAAAGTTGACGGTTTTGGGTTTAAGGTTTAGGGTTTAGGGTTTGGGGTTCCAGCATTTGGGGTGGTGGGCCTCAACTGCGCTGTAGGGTTTGGGCCTCGGAGGTTTGACAAAGGCTGTCTCAATATTTGCATCTGAATGCTACGCGTGTACACGGAAAATTAGCAAGCTTGCTCAAGCACCTCCGAATCCCTGGTTTCCAGAAAATTTGGATCCTTCAGGGGCTTCGGGAGGCAACAACACAATAAGCCGTATGAGCTAATGCCCGGCAAGGCGCTTACTGGGGACTTTTACTGTTTCGACGCTAACGGAGGCTAATGCGAATGCTGACAGCTGAGACACCCCAAACCATCCTAAACCCTACACCTCCATGCAAGTATACTTGATTAAGCCTTGAACGCTGATGGTGGAGTTACTCGGCGGTTGACGAGGTACTCAGAAGGACCAATATCCCTTAATTGAAGAATATTCCTTACATGATTTAGGATTCGGGATATGATTCAAGTACGTCATATTTCCTTATTAAGGGATAATGGGCCTACACCCCTGCCCTACCTGCCCTAGGGCTCCAATACTTCAAACGATGCCTACATTGGGCCCGATTCTAAAAGACACTGCATTGGGCTATTTGGTATGTTCCCTACATAGGGGTACCCGCAATATAGACCCCCAAATGCGGGTGAAGCTAAACAATGCCCCGAATTCCGGGAAACCCTAAACCCCACCACGCTTATTTGGACCTTAAACCCTGAACCCTCCCATGTCCGAGAAAAAAGCCCTAAACGGCAGCACCCTTGTTTGGAGCCCTAGGGCTGGGGGCGAGAGGTGTAATTAGAGGATCTTGGTAACCCCACAACCCCCCCCCCCCAAATTAGGACCCTATCACAATCATATGAAGGTCATAGGGTCTGAATTTGTTGGTGGGTTGGGTTACCAAGATCCTTTTATTGAGGTATGAAGGTCATAGGGTCCCAATTTTGAGGGGGTGGGGTTACCAAGATCCCTACACCCTGAACTCCTAAACCCCTAAACCCTCGAGGTGCCTGAGCTTGCAGAACCCCGAGAATGCAGCTTTCAGCCGCAACTTGGCCGCTCCTTGGCCTGAGAAGCACGGGGCTTTTTGTAGGATTTAGGGCTCAGGGCAAGCCCTGAACCCTAAACCGTAAACCCCAAACCCTAAACCCCTAAACCCTAAAGTTTAGGGTTAAGGGCTCAGGGTTGAAGGGCTTTTAGTGGTTTAGGGTTTAGGGTTCATGGTTTAAGGGCTTTCGGGCTTTATTGTTCAGGGTCTATGGTTGTAGGTATTAGGGTTGTTGAAGCCTAGGGCCCTTGACTGTGGATACATAGGTTATGCAGGACTACACAAATATGTGTGTATATATATATACACATACATATATACAGATATATACATAGATATATACATATCTGACTGTGTACCTATATACATATACAGAGAGAGAGAGAGAGAGGGAGAGAGGGAGGGGGGGGGGACTTGTGGGTGTTACAGTAGGATTGTTGGCCTTAGAGTTTATGGCAACTACTTTGTAGTGGCAGGTTGCTCGGCAGTTCTAACAAAAGCCGAGCATAGCTGGGAAGCAGTTACCCATGAATGTCTAAGTAAATGCAAAACAGTCCAGCTCTGGGCACTCCTTTTATCATCACGTGGGACCCCTCTCACCCACGCCCAAACTTGCACGGAACTGCCAACAAGGCCCTCTGAAAGGCCTGTATACTAGTCTTTGCAGGGCCACTTTCCAGGTAGTTCCATTCTCTTATTGGGAGGGTGGCTGGCGGAAGTGAAAACCTAAGTCTGTCAATACAAATCTTGTTGCTTTCGTTGCAGGGTGCAATAGCTGTAATTCTTGTAAGTTTAGCTTATAACCCACCTCAAGCCACGCTTGGCAACTATAGGGAGTTTGTACTGGAGTTATGAATACAGTGAAACGTAGGGTCTATTTACCCTCGGGCAGAAGAAAGAGGCTTCCAAGATGCACTAAACGCTAAACCCCTAAACCCTAAACCCTAAACCCCTAAAACCTAAATCCCTAAACCCTAAGCCCTAAACCCTAAACCCTTAACACACAACAAGGGACCTATGGTTCAGAAGCTAGGGTTGCATGGTTGGCGATTTGGGGCTTCCGGCTGGGAATCAGAGACCCCTAAACCCTACCCAAACCCCTAAAGTGTGTAACATAGGGTTTAGGGTTTAGGGTTTAGCCTTAAACCCAAAAGGCTGTTATTTCACATGCTTTAGGGATCCAGGTGATTGTTTGAGTAGGATTTCCGCCTTCCACGTTTGGTTTGTCTATGTACACAGGGATGACTGTACATCTTAGGAGGACCCCCAACCCTGTACTAGCGATGTAAGAGGAATAGAGCAATATGACCCTAATTCACGTTTTACTATCCCTAATGGCCACAATTACAGCAAATATACATCCTTTTGCAGCAGGACATCGTACAAATTCCGCCCATGAATGCCACTGCCGCGGCCAATGGTGAGGCCCATTCCATAGCCCTTCCATAGCCCAGGTGCAACGGTCCAAGAATCGAATTTTTATGGCTTTAAGGGGTACCGACGCGCATTAAGACAGTAGCTGGTACCTCTTGGGCTGGCTGGGTAGCAGCGTAATTGTTTTCTACAAGGGCAGTGATTATAAGGACAGAAGGTTTGTGCATAGATGTTAACATTCGGGTTCTTTCCGCCAATTTCTGAACTCTAAGCCCTAAATTCTTAAAGGGTTGACTTTCTTCGACCCTGACTTCCCAAACAATCTTGTTGCCCAATGTTGAAGCTCAGCATTCGGTGGTCATTGAAACAATGGTCCTCATGCAGCGGAGTCTCTCAAAATCATTTCTGCATGATAACCATTTCGGATCCCTAAAATCCGGAATGGAAAAGAAAACGGAACGGAAACTACAATCTAGGGTTTAGGGTTTAGAGAGTTTAGAGTTCAGGGTTGAGCGTTCAGAGAGCGTCTTGTGCATTCACAACGAGGGCAAACAGGAATAGTCTTCCTTGGTCAATTGACATGGGTGTGCATACTTTAAGGGTTTAGGGTTTAGGGTTACGAGTTCAGGGTTAAGGGTCTACCCGGAACTTCTTAGGTAATTCCCTGTAGGGTAGTACATACAGTGGGTAAACCCTAAACCCTAAAGGGTTTAGGGGTTTGGGGATGAGCGGTAGGGTTGAAGATTTAAGGTTTAGGCGGATTTACACTTTTGGGTAGCCTTTTAAGGTTTGGGGATGAGCATTTTGGGTTTAGGGTGTAGCGTTTGACAGGGAGGGTCTTGGTGAGTACTTTGCAACATACAAAACCATACCCCTGGCCCTTCCTGCAATTGTGTAGGACGCCTTACCTAGACCAGAAACTCTCATTCCGAAATCCCTAAACCCAAAACCGTAAACCGCCGGAACCATTAAATTACAATGCCGGAATTCAAAAACCTAAGCCTAACACCTGCGTCTACCTGAAGCCCAAAAGTATGCAAAATAGTGACCTTTGGGCCATCCTTAGGGATTTTTGGGCTAGTATCTTACCTACTTTTGGGGCCCAGGTAGACCTCTCTCTCCCTCGCACTCCACTGAGTCCAAAACTGTGAAAGTCATATCCGTCAAAGCCAAGACCCGAACCCTAGCCGTAAACTCTAATTCCGAACTTCTACCTGGACCCCTAAAGTATATAAAGCAACTGCCTTTATGGCAGTTTTTAGTGGTTTAGGGCTATTATTTCCCATACGTTTGGGGCTTAGGTAAAGCCGAACGCTAGACCCACCGCCCCACCCCGAGCCTCTACGCTCTCAACCTGGCGGAAAACAGGAGAAAACAACAACAGCCCTTGCGGAAACATAAGCCGCAATCGCTCAACTGAACCCTGAAGCCTTTAACCTGGACCTGGAACCTAGGCCTGTAAATAAGTCTCTTATCATCCCAAACCCTGAGACTTGAACCCTAAATCCTCAACCCGAAGCCTCCTATATCTTAAGCCTCAATCTGTGAATCCTGGGCCCCAACTCCTTCAACCCGAAATCCCTAAACCCGACCCCTACATCCTCCACCGCAATCCCAAACCTAAATCCTTAAATCCGACATCCCTAGACTCCAAGTCCTGGACCCTAAGTCCCCAAACCCTGCGGTTAGGGTTCAGGATTTAGGGTTTAGGGTTCAGGATTTAGGCCCTAAACTCAATCCCTACAAACCTGCGCCCGGCAGACTTCCACCGTGCGCCAAGAGATCTACAACTTGGCCTCGGGCTTACTTGAGACTTCGTACCTAAACCCTAAACCCGAACGAATTAGGGTTTAGGGTTTAGGGTCTACTTGAAGGTTCATGGGACTAGCAACTAGTTCTAGCTGGATCCCTTCAAAGGGGTTGTAGGGATGTACAGTGTTTAGGGTTTAGGGTCCATGGGACTTCGTGGCTGCTTATAACAACTGAGCTTCTAACGCCATGTTCTTTCCCGGGTAGCTGGATCCCTACAAAGGGGTTGTAGGGATGTACAGTGTTTAGGGTTTAGGGTCCATGGGACTTCGTGGCTGCTTATAACAACTGAGCTTCTAACGCCATGTTCTTTCCCGGGGTGAATCCTTGAATACTTCTTACAGAGGGTTTAGGGCTTGGGGTCCTGCATGTGAGCTATAGTCTTAACGCCTTGAAGGGATGTTACATAGCGGTTTTTATAGGGGAGTGTTATAATTAGGGGCTAGTCAGAGGGGTACTAGGAGTTTAGAGACTATGGTTCATTTGCCTTCTGGCCTGAAGGGGAAACATGCAAAAGCCGAACGCTCTAAAGCTTGACCGTACAGAAATCCCGCAACCCCTGTACAGTCCCAGAGCCACACTCCCAAAACCCTAAACCCTAAACCCTTAAACCTGAAATCCTTAAACCCCTAATATAGACCCCCTATCAAACCCCCCTCCCTAACAATTGTAAGGCTCCCTATGATCATTCCTATTAAGGGAGGGGGTTTATTAATCAGGGGTCTGCATTAAATCCTAAACCCTAAGCCCTAAACCCCTAAACCCCTGAACCCTAAACCCCTGAACCCTAAACACAAAGACCCCTGAACCCTAAACCTTTACACCACTAAGCCCTAAACCCCTCAACCCTAAATCTCTAAGTCCTAAACCCCTAAACCCCTAAACCCTAATTCCTAAACGCATAAACCTCTGAACCCTACAATCCTCAACCCTAAACCCTAAATCTCAAGGGGGCCCCTGTGCATCTGCTCGGATCTAGGAGTTTTTTTAAGTCCAGTTACATACGGCCCCTGATATTGGGTTTAGGGTTTAGGATTTGGGATGTAGGGTTTAGGGTATCCCACACTTGTACCATAATTTTGACTACCCTCCAAAGTTAGAGATACGGCCCCGAGTGTTTAGCTTATCCCAAACTCGGACCATAATTTTGACCACCCTCCAAAATTACAGCCCAAGGGTTAGGATACCCCCAAACCTAAATCCCTAAACCCCCTAAACGCTAAACCCCCCTAACCTAAAACCCCGTAAACCCTAAACCCTAAACCCCATAAACCTTCTAAACCCCCTAAACCCCTAAAGCCCCTAAACCCCAAACCCTAAATCTCTAAACCCCAAAACCCGAAAACCCAAAACCCTAAACCCCTAAACCCCTAAAGCCTAAACCCTAAATCCCTAAACCCGAAA
>CAJNIZ010021347.1:45948-56464 GCA_905231905.1 Symbiodinium pilosum
TCCTTAAAGGGGTAGATATAGGGGATTTTATAAGGTTTTGGGTTTAGGGTTTAGGATTTGGGCCTCAGGATTTAGGGTTTAGGGCCCCAAGTCCTTAAAGGGGTAGATTTAGGGGAGTACATAGGGGAGTACTTTAGGGGTTATTAAGGAGGATACTAGGAATTTAGAGTATAGCTTATGTGCCTTGTGATCGTTCAGGTTCGGTTTTGGAGTGGAAGGCTTGAGCAAGTTGGAACTCACTTGACCTTCTCAATTTGCTCTGTGGTCTTACAGGTTCGGTTTTGGGGTTGAGGGCTTGGAGAACAACCCTAAACCCTAAAACCTGAAACCTAAACTCTAAACGTTCAAGCCCTGGTTTCAGTGGAGATTCAGTGAAGCAGCCAAAGGCATTGGACGTTGCTTTATAATAGTCGGTCGGTTTAAACCCCAGCACGAAGCCCCCAGAAACCCTGAAGTTCCCAAGTGCCGTAAGCAGCAGGGTAAACCCCAAACGTAGGCCGCAAGCCTACATCCCAAGCCCTAAAACTCCAAACCCTACGGCTCCAATCCCTTGAGCATTTTGCCCTAAAGAAAACCCTGCAACCCAGAACCTTGTTGGCACCTGCCCCGCGCTGTCCGGTGGAACTTGTCACGGCCTTAACAGGGGTTACCATTAGCAGCTTCGGGCTTCAGGATTCGGGGGTTGAGCTTTGGGTCTCAGATATAGGGGTCATGGGTTAAGGGTTGTTTAGCATCCCTTTTCGGGTTTGATTTGTTGTTTTAGTGAGAGATTCTAGAGTACTGCCCAAGAACAGAACTATGTGGGTTTCAAGGGGTAAGCGTCAGAGATTTGGAATTAGGGTTGCTCGAAAGCCCAAAATATGTAGAACAATAGCCCTTTCGGCACTTTTTATCCTTCTGGATCAGTAAATCACCTGCATTCGAGGCCAGGTTAGGGTTTAGGGTTTAGAGTCAAAATTTGAATAGCTCGTTTGACGCAGAAGACTGATTTTTCCAATCTTATTCAGGAATGGCCCCTGTGTAACTATAGCATAACATGCCCAAAGAGCTTACGGCTCTTACATTAGCCTTGGGGTTTTTGTGGTTCAGGTTTGAGGATTTAGGGTCCAAGATTTAGGGTTGGGATTCTGGATCAGACCCCCCAGGGTTGTTGGAAACCCCAACCACCAAAAGCAGGACCGTAAACCTTAAACCCTAAACCCCAAACGTACAAGTATCATATTAACTTCAGGAGGTGGTGACTTCAGAGAGCTGAGGTTACAAAAGCCCGCATAGCGATGTCAGAACCAATGGAACCCAAAGGGTCCATGTACCGAACAATTAGGTCCCTTTAAAGAGGGGAATATGCGGGTATATAAGGGTATTTGGGGTTTAGGGTTTAGGGTCCATGTACCCAATAATTAGGTACTTGGGTTTTGGGTAATAGTAATTATAGTATTGGTTTTGGGTGAGTATACGATTATTAGGTACTTGGACCCATAAGGGAACACCACCCAAACTATTGACAACCCTCAAACCTCATCCTAGAACCTACTTCTGCAACCCTACACCAAAACCACAATTGACTCCGAGCGTTCGGGTTGCTTCAAGTCGGGTCATCCGTGCAGGGTTGTAGGCTTGGGGTTCCTATTGTAGGGGCTGGGTGGGGGAAGTGTGTGGGCGGCTGCGGCTAGGCTTGTTAGGCCTCATCCGTCCATCCATCCATCCATCCATCCATCCATCCATCCATCCATCCATCCATCCATCCATCCATCCATCTATCCATGCGTTGTAGCTTCTTTTTTCGGGTTTGTTCTGCATTCTTGTAAGGGACTATTCTTATACTACACTGAAAGTGTATATCTCAGCCTCAGGACAGGCATCGCAGGTAATCTTAGGATTCAGGTCTACCTGAATCCGGAAGTATGTAAAGCAAAAGCCCTTTGCTTTTTGTTTTATCAGTTTGGTCCAGCTCTTGCTTTTTTGAAAGGGATGTTTTTAAGGTCTGGATGATTAGGCACTCGGGCTTCGGATTGAGAACCCTAGGCCTTAAACCCTCAACCCTAAATCCTAAACTCTAAACCCTAGATACTTTGAGGGCGTTGTACAATCTTGCATAATTGCGCAAGGTCAGCCGCTGTTGTTCTTCGGAAAGGTTGAGTAGAAGATCTTACACCCAAGAAACCTTTTCCAGCTTTAAGACCGTGCGTGGGATTCAGGATCTAAGTTTAGGGCTTGGATTGTATTCGGAGTCTTGGGTTTAGAGATTTGATTTAGGGCCGATAGGTTCAAGTAGCGAAGAGCACACCGCATGACTCAGAAACTTCTTTCTGTCCATGGTGTACCTTCTAAGCGACATGCAGTTTCCACGAACGCCATGTCATGTCTCTCCTTAGGATTACCATATGTCTTTCTACAGCTTATCCGTTTGGCTGGGGTGTCCCCTGATATGTGCCCTTTCGATAGGAGTGATCACAGACATTGTCTACCGGGACCCAAAGTAGGTGAAATACTAGCTCCAAACCCTTAAAACCGCCCAAATGGCAATTATTTTACATACTTTTGGGGTTCAGGTACCACCCTAAACCCTGAATCCTAAACCCTAAATCCTACATACTTTTGGGGCTTCAGGTAGCATTGATTAAGGTGATGGCGGGCAAGGCAGTGGAGCTCATCTACCCCAACCCCTGCCCCCAAGGCAAAGGCTATAGTCCTACCCAGTCCCTCATGGATGACCATGGGATGGCTTTAGGGTAGGTTTAGGGCTTAGGGTTTTATGGTTCAGGGTTTAGGGTTGAGGTTTTAGGGCCTAGGGCTTAGGTTTAGGGCGTGCATTGTGCTGGGCAATTTAAAGCGACCTCATTCGACCTCATCCTAAATAGTGGGTTATTTGGGGTATCGTATCGAAATGGCCGTAAATTGGGACCTGATCATCTCTGTATCATGATATACTCGTTGGCTGTTAGTGACTGTGACGCAGGTTACCATTGTGAGGAAAACCATGTCGTGTAATTTCTGGACAAATATTCATAACGACCTCACCCGGCGTCACCTTATATGGCGATTTAGGCGATTATACAGCGCATAGCCACATACTCCCAGATTGGCTTATAGCTTGAGATGATGAAGTTGTTCGAAAATGGCTAGTACTTACTATACATCCATATTATGATGCCCGGTCACTTGGTTTAATACAGTAATTTAGGGGCAGTCAAGACTACGATGCTTGCAAGACTGCTTTGCCCCTGAACCCTGAGCCCTCAAGCCTAAACCCTAACCAAGCTTGGGGCTCAGGCACTATTGGCCCGTGCCGAGCTGAGCATGGATGTTTCTGGCCATGGGCGACAGGGTTCAAGGTATTGGGTTTGTGCGGTTGAGGGTTTAAGGTTTTTGCGCTTTAGGAGTGAGAGTTTTGCAGGTTAGGGCATGGGGTTTTGGTTGATCGCAGCTTCAGGGTTTGAGGGGTTGCAAAGTTAAGGTTTAGCAGTGCGCGAATCTGAGATTAGGGTTGGAGGAATGGACTGTTCTGGCTGTGCTGGGGTGTCAGTATGGGAGTGCCTAAACCCCAAACCCCAAACCCCCAACCCAAAATCCTAAATCCCAAAGCCCGAAACCCCAAACCCAAAACCCTAACCCCGAACCCTAAGAAGCCCTATATGAACGAACTCTTCGGTCCCTGCCATTAAAGCACTAAAGCAGCTTTAGTCTAAATTCCCTAAAGGGGAGTATACAGGGGAATATTATAGGGGTTATTGAAGGGGATACTGGGAGTGTAGACTATAGCACAAATAGACTTATACTACCCATAACATAGCAACCTATATATTGGTACCTGAGCTTCGACGGTTTGATACAGGGTTGCGCCTAGGGCAGGGGTCTTCGAAGCCCCAAATCCTAGACCCGAACAACCATCAACCTCCAAGCCTTTGGGGTTTAGGGTTTAGCCTAAACCCCAAGCCCGAAACCCTAAACCCTTGAACCGTAAATTCTAAATTCTACGACTTTGAGGGACGCTCACATTTATCCGTCAGGCAAAGCCCCACCTAAAGAAGGGTTACATAGTGGTTATATTCCCTTATTCTCTACTAACCACCAGCAAGTCATGGACTTTGGGGGTCAAAGCAGGTAGGTGTTGTACATTCAGATCGTCCAATTATTGCTACAACAGCTGTCTCGCTACCTGCACGACCTATCAATGACCCGAATAGCGTTCATGAACGGCATCTGGCACTACGCCGATTTGAATAAGGTCGATGCTGGCTAAGGCTTGAGGGCGGAACTTGTTCAGGATTTAGTTCAGCAACAGTTCCCCGCATATCAGATGACCAAGGACCTTTGAATAGTCCTTCACAACACAACGTCTTTTGTCATTATCAGAAACGATTAAGGCATGGGTATTTGAGAATTTTGGGGGCACCCTATATACACCCCCCAAAACATACGACTTAAGTACAATATTTTAGATTAGGCCCCAACCCACAAATACTGACCATGAAAGATGATGGTTATTGCCTCAGGGCCCCTATACCTGCCAAGTTGACCACTACTGCTGGGTGGGGCTGAACTGAAGCCCAAATGGACCTCAGACCTCAAATCGTAAAGCCTACCTTGGTGTGATGATGCCCTTAGCCTGATGAACCTTAAACCTACAGTTTTAGAAGCAACTTGTGAGGGGTCTGAAGAATTAGAGAGAAATTGCCTTTGAGATGCATAAGCCCTAAAGCTGTTGCAAGCATGATTGTTCTCTAAGCCCTCAACCCTATATGTCCGTACAGGTCCCGATATGTCACTGCATACCCCTACATACCCCTTTAAAGGAAGGGACGCGTTGATTCCCAGGACACAGCCTGGATGCGATGCTTCAAAGAGTTTCCTCACAAATGTGAAGCACGGGCCTTAGTCTAGGGTTTAGGGATGTAGGGTTTCGGGTTTAGGGTTGAGAGTTTAGGTTATAAGGGCTGAGGGTTCAGGGAACGGAAACAGATCCTGAGCATAAGCTTTTACGGGGGGACCCTAAACCCTAAACCCTAATACCCTAATACCCTTCCGGAGCTTGGCTGTGTGGGAGGTTCAATGAACTGTACCTGTCCATTTGCTTGCCTTTAGGGTTTAGGGTTTTGGGTTTTGGGTTTAGGATTTAGGGTTTAGGGTTTAGGGTGTAGGGTTTCCAGACTACTCTGATTCCTCATTATGGGGAGCCCCTAATCAGGTACCCCTAATTTTGGGACCCCCCCGGGTTTAGGGGTTTAGGGTTTTTGGTTTAGGGCCCCCACCCTGAACCCCTAAACCCTTAACCCCTAAACCCTAAACTTGATATACCCCAGTATATAGCCCCGCTTAAGTAGATAGAATATGGCTTTGGGCATTTCATAATAAGATCCCTATATATCCCATATTCTATTTCTTTAGGCGGGACTACAACCCCTAAACCCTAAATCCTAAACCCTAAACCCCATATTCTATCTACTTAAGGGGCAGCATAACCCTTGAAACCTAAATCCTAAACCCTAAACCCCATATTCTATCTACTTAAGGGGGGGACTATACCCCTAAACCCTAAACCATAAACCCCATATTCTATCTACTTATCCCTTCAAAGGACGGGGTGTATCTAGGAGAGGGTCGGATCAAGCGCTCAGAGTTCGGTTCAGATGCGGAGTCGAGGCCAGGCTGTTGCTTTGTGTTTAGGGCCTTAGGGTTTGGGGCTTAAATTTCAGGGGCTTAGGTGTCAGGGTTCAGGGTTAAGGGCTTAAGTTTCAGGGTTTAAGGTTTGAGTTTCAAGTTTTAGGGTCTGAGTTTTGGGGTTTAGGGCTTCAGTTTCAAGGTTAGGTTTCAGTTTCAGGGTTTAGGGTCTGACTTTCAGGGTTTAGGGCTTCAGTTTCAGGGTTTAGGATGTGGGGTTTGGGGATGGGGATTGATCTGAAGCCTGTACATCATGCCAGCCCATTTATTGGAGTTAGTTCTTATAACCTATATACAACTATGCGATATGGGGGTTACCACCCGAAACTGTGACAGGTTACGGCAAGGTCGCTCACACGAAGCCCAAAGGGGCTTTCATGATGCTTGAGGGTTTAAGGTTTAGGGAAATCTTAAACCCTAAGCCTCTAATCTTAGAGTAAGGTTCTGTTACAGTATCCTTTGCAGGGGTCAGGGCGCAAAATGGTGTGCTCAAGGAGGGAATAGGGTTTACCGCTCAAGGTTTCTGCAAAACTTCACTTGGACAAAGGGCGTTTAGGGGTTTAGGGTTTAGGGTCAGACCTGAAGTACTTGTTAGTTTCAGACATAGAATTAAGCCAGCAGCGCAAACCTTTTGAACCCCAAATTTAGGGTGTATGGTTTAGGGAGTTCATCTTGCACTTTGACTCCCTGAAGCCTGTACCTAAGCCCGCAGCGCTTAACCACCAAAACTGACAAAACGATTAAAAAAACAAACAAACAAACGCTAAAAGACCTGAGGCCCAAAAAAGGAAACCGTCAACTCCCCTAAAACCCGAAACCTTGAAAGTATAAAGCCCTAAAAACTCAAAACCTACAGACCTGAAACCCTAAATCCTAAAGCCTCTGAAGCCCAAGACCCCAATACCTATACACCCCTACCCAAAGGGTCCATGTACCGAATAATTAGGTACTTGTGTTTTGGGTGATAATAGCAGTTATAGTAATGGTTTTGGGCAAGTATATGATTATTAGGTACTTGGACCCTTGGGGTTAGATAATTGAGTGTTCATGTTATGTTGCAGTGTCTTTTCCACTTGGTTTCCCTTATTGAGGACACATGCCTGAATCAGAAACTCTCTACATACTCCCTCTGCATCCCTAAACCTCAAACCCTAAACCTTAAACCCTAAACCCTAAACCCCAAACCCTAAAACCTCCATATGTTTATATATATATAGATATATTTTTTAGGAGGCGCCCTTTAAATGCCAAGGCAGGCACTCGCAACCCAGACTGTGTAGCGTACCCAGTTGGGGGGGGGGGCTTCCAGAGAATTTGCGTGTACGGTTCTTCCCTATATTAGGGGTTCTATTAAGGGCTATGTATAGCAATATAATAGATACTATCCAACTGTTACTGAGGGGGGCAGTACTGAAGGTTTACGGGTTGAAGGGTTTAGGGTTTAGGGGTTGAAGGGTTTACGGGGTTTAGGGTTTTGGGTTTAGGCTTCTCAGGGTTTGGGGTTTAAGGGTGTAAGGGTTTAGGGGCTGCGGGGTTTAAAGGCTTTTCTTCCTTGAGGCTTGGGTTTTGTGATTCAGGTCTTATGTACTTTACTAACAGGGCTGTCATGTTAGGCGTCAGGTTCAGGGCTGAAGGCTTGGGTGATGTTGTGGTTTAGGGTTCAGGGTTAAAGGTTTAGGGTTTAGGGTTCAGGGTTTAGGGTTTATAGGGTTTAGGGATGAATTAAGGGCCGCCTAAAGTTGCGACCAGGTAGTATCCAATAGTCTGTGTTTTGCAAGTCTTTTCTAGCATTCATGTTTCGTGATATACCTACCTAGGCACTGGCTAGTGGAAACCTTAACCCAAAACCCTAAACCCTATATGCACTGTAGTCTAAACTCCTTACCGGGGGGTTATGTACGGAACTATATAGTGAACTATTATGGGGCTAATTAAGGGGGATGCCAGGAGTTTAGACCATGGCTCGTATGTGTTTGCACACGGCTTTCCGTAGCTTTTGCTAGGCTCTCATGCCACGTCAAAGTCATGAGAGCTCAAGCCCGCCTGGCATGCCTGTACAAATGCGGGTTTCCAGAAATTATGGGTACCTTTCTGGGGGTCTCCATAATGAGGATTATAGTAATTTTGGTCTAATTGGGGTCCCCCTATTTTGGGAAATTACCAAATGTGATTTGTCAGTGAATCCTTTTCGTCATTGAACAATGCAAAAACTCTACAGGCATTGCTTGAATTGCTCGCATCCAAATGCATGTAGTTAAGTTATGCTAAGTATTTGGGCCTTGACCCTATAGACCCTAAACGGGCCTTCCACGAGTTTTAGAGCTTGAGGCTTTGGGTTGTCGGAAGCTCGGTATAGGGTTTAGGGTTTAGGGTTTAGGCTCTTGATCAGCGATAGGTACATTGAGGACCATTGTGGTACAAGAAGTAGTGATGACAATGACAAGGAAGGGCAAGAATACTACAAGGGAGGATCAGCAATCATCATCTTAGACCCTAAGCCCTAAACCCTAAGCCTTTAGAGTTTGTTCTTTAATGCAAGAGTCTGTCATGTTGATACAAACAGCCAAGCTGCTATTTCATCATGTAGTTGGGTCCTCCGTACTGCATTCAAAGTCCTCGCATATGCCTAGGGCAACCCTAAACCCTAAACCAGAAGCCATCCCCACATACATTGGATACTCTAAAAGCAGCAAGTTCCTAGCAAATTGTATTGCCAACCCTCGGTCGAAAGCCCGTACCCGGTGCTCCTATGTGCACTATGTGAGGTTCAGGGTTTACGCTTTCGTTCGCTCCGTTATGTTCTGGGTAAGTAATATTTGCGAAATCTTAAGAGAGTGGGTAGGTGGGCTGAACGTGACCCTCAGAAGGTTTCTGACTCCCTAGCGCGGGAAGCTTAAAAACGAGAACTCTATATCCCCTCCCTTAATATAGAAAAGCTACCCCCGCATGTATTGGATAATGTATGAGGCCACAATTAGCATATTCAATATTGGAGGGGGGGAGGTTGAATACAGTATATGGGGCAGGCGATAGTTATTGGGCTTAAGTTTACACGCTTGAGACCTGAAAGTCTGCAATCACTTACTGATTCCTAGTAGGGAATAAGGGAATACATTACATGGGGATTGAAAAGGGATAATATTCCCCTATTTCCTACTAAGAACCAGTAAGATAAGTATTTGTTTTGGGTCGTTGAGGCAAGTATCCCTAAACCCGGAACCCTAAACCATAGAGCTGTTTGGGAGGGGTCCAGGGCAGAGGGAGACATGATTCATTCTCTTGTCCTCCTGAAGATAGTAGCAGCTTTGGACTTGACAAAGCCCTGAAACACCAAACCCAATTTACAATTAATTGGGGTTAATACACTATAATATATTTCAATGTACTATAATACACTATAAAAGATAATATACTACAAGGTACTATTATATACTATAATATACTGTAGGGTTTAGAGTTAAAAAGTGTATAAAGCCCATGGCCACCTTGAGAGGCTTCTGTTGCACCTACGGAGTCTTTGTTCTCAGCACAACGGATAGGTATGTATGGAAGTATGTAGGTATGTAAGTATCTATGTATGTTTGCATGTAATGTATGTATGTGTGTATACGTGCGCATGCATGTATGCATGTCTGTCTGTCTGTCTGTCTGTCTGTCTGTCTGTCTGTCTGTATTCATGAAGTCATGACGAGGTAGGTACGTAGGTGGGTAGGCTTAGGTAGGTATGTAGGTATGGAGGCAAAGATGTATAAACTGTGTAACTGCATATATGGCACACGGATGCTCCTATGTATGCATAAAAATGTACCACGATTGTCTTGTTCTTCTCGATCGCAACACATGCAGATTTACACCAGGGTTCCCAATCCCTAAACGTCAAACCCTACACCCCAAACCCGAAGCCCGAAACCCTGCACCCTACACCCTAAGCTCTATAAACCCTAGACCACAAGGTTCCGATGCACTTATTTGATCAACAGCCCGAGCGACCCAACAATCTGCTACCCCCGGAACATGGTGAAGAATCCGGCGAGGGAGCCCAGCCTGCCACGTGATGTTTAGGGGTTTAGGGTTTAGGGTTTTGGGTTTTGTGTGGGTTCACGTCCTTAAATCCAATGTTCCTTAAATCCAATGTTTTGTAAAGTTTTGGTGGATTTAGGGTTTAAGGTTTAGGGTGTAAGGGTTCGAGGATTGGTTTTGAGGTTTAGGGTATGGGCTTCAGGGATCAGGGTTTGCAAAGCGTTTATATAACTTGATCACAAGAGTAGATGAACAAACAACATGGCTTCATAACCCATTAAAAGCCCCGAAGAACCCAAGTCTACATGCATTTGGGGTTCCGGAATGTAGGATGTCCGGGTTTCAGTTAGACTTCGAGATGTGGGCTGAGTAGTTTTGGATTTGGCTTTAAGGGTCTTCCTGTGTCAAGGACCCTTAACCCTCCCTGAACCCTATATACCCTAATGGCGAGTAGCTCTTGCAATTAGGAATCAGGTGTTCAGGATCCTGAGTCCATAAATTGCGTGCTTCATGCAGGTTTGGGGCTCTGGGTCAGAGAAAAGGTATCTCGCCGTAAAAGCCGGCTTAAAGAAGTCAATGGGAGCCCTGAACCCTACCTGGGCCCCAAAATTAGGAAACATAATAGCCCAAAATCCTTAAAACCAGCCGGACAGGCCATTATTCTACATACTTTTCGGGTTCATGTACCACCCTAAATCCTAAACCCTAAAGCCTAAGTGAAGACCAACATTCTAGCCCCAGGTTCCTTGCAATGCCCGGTTTAGGGTTTAGGGTTTAGGGTTTAAGGGTTTAGGGCTTAGGGTTTAGGGGTTTAGGAGTTTGGGGTTTTGGGGTT
>CAJNIZ010021358.1:0-40060 GCA_905231905.1 Symbiodinium pilosum
GGCAAAAACCAGTGCAGCTGATGCTCGATGCTGGGCTGGTTACGGTTCTTGGCAAAGAGCCGGCGCTGGCTTCGGAAATTGGGAAGGAGCCGTTGCAACTAATGCTCATGATGCTGGGCTGGTTTCGGGCCTTGGGAATGAGCCAGTGCAGCTGATGCTGCATGATGCTGGGCTGGTTTGGTGCTTTGGCAAAGAGCCAGTGAAGCTGATGCTCATGATGCTGGTTTCGGCCCTTGGGAAGCAGCAGTGCAGCGGATGCTCATGATGCTAGGCGCGGCTCGGCCCTTGGGAAGGAGCCAGTGCAGCTGATGCTCATGATGCTGGGCTGGTTTCCTTGGGAAGGAAGCAGTGCAGCTGATGCTCATGATGCTGGGCTGGTGTGGGACTTTGGCAAAGAGCCAGTGCAGCCGATGCTAGGCTGTTTCGGCCGTTGGGAAGGAGCCGTTGCAACTAATGCTCATGATGCTGGACTAGAAGAATGGGGCTTTGGCAAAGAGCCAGTGCAGCTGATGCTCATGGTGCTGGGCCGGTTTCCTTGGGAGGGAAGCAGCGCAGCTGATGCTCATGATGCTGGGCTGGTTTCGGCCCTTGGGAAGGCGCCAGTGCAGCTGATGCTCATGATGCTGGGCTAGTGTGAGGCTTTGGCAAAGAGCCAGTGCAGCTGATGCTGGGCTGTTTTCGGCACTTGGGAAGGAGCCGTTGCAGCTGATGTTCATGATGCTGGGCTGGTTTCCTTGGGAAGGAAGCAGTGCAGCTGATGCTCATGATGCTGGGCTGGTGTGGGGCTTTGGCAAAGAGCCAGTGCAGCCGATGCTAAGGAGCCGTTGCAACTAATGCTCATGATGCTGGACTAGAAGAATGGGGCTTTGGCAAAGAGCCAGTGCAGCTGATGCTCATGGTGCTGGGCTGGTTTCCTTGGGAGGGAAGCAGCGCAGCTGATGCTGATGATGCTGGGCTGGTTTCGGCCCTTGGGAAGGCGCAGTGCAGCTGATGCTCATGATGCTGGGCTAGTGTGGGGCTTTGGCAAAGAGCCAGTGCAGCTGATGGGCTGTTTTCGGCACTTGGGAAGGAGCCGTTGCAGCTGATGCTCATGATGCTGGACCAGTTTGGCTTTGGCAAAGAGCCAGTGCAGCTGATGCTCATGATGCTGGGCTGGCTTCGTCCATTGGGAAGGAGCCGTTGCAACTAATGCTCATGATGGTTTCGGGCGTTGCAAAGGAGCCGTTGCAGCTGATGCGCCTGATGCCTGGTTGGTGTGGGGCTTTGGGAAAGAGCCCATGTTCAAGTGCATAGGATGACGAGAGCATCCATGCCCACAGGAGAATAATAACGCCCATTTTCAGCTGCGTAGGCGACAACCATAGCTCCCATGCCCGCAGGATAAATACCATCCATGATCAACTGCACTGATTAATAATATCCATGTTCGGCTGCGTACAATGACCGTAGCATCCATGCCTGTTCGGCTGCGTAGACGATGACCATAGCATCCATACCCAGAGGATTAGTAATATTCAACTGCTGCGTACAATGACCATAGTCCATGTTCGAGTGCATACAATGACAGAGCATCCATGCCCACAGGATAACATCCATGTTCGATCGCGCAGGAGAGTGATATCCATGTTCGGCTGCGTACGATGACCATGACCATAGCATCCATGCCCACAGGATAGATAACATCCATGTTTGACTGCGTACAATGACCACAGTCCATGTTCGGCTGTATACAATGACGATCGTATCCATGCCCACAAGACATCCATGTTCGACTGCGCAGGATAATTAATAAACAGATAGCATCCATATTCAATTTCATACGATGACCAGACCATCCAGGCCAACAGGATAACAACATCCATGTTCGGCTGCGTACGATGACCATAGCATCCATGCCCACAGGATGGTTTAACATCCATGTTTGATTGCGCAGGACAAAGATAACCTCCAGCCTCCATATTCAAGTTCATAGGATGACCAGAATTGTAGCTTTACAAGGATCCTATTCAAGAGTGGTACGAAAATGCAAGAGTTGATATCAAATCATGTAAAATACGTTAAAAAAAGAGTAGATCTATATGTAACAACACAGGCCCGTATTTCGTACCGCTCTCTATCTATTTTGTGTCCAGGACACGAGCAATGAGCAGCTTGCGGGCCGAGGGGCCTGAAAAGTCCGAAGCCTCCCAAGCCCGCAGTGGCACGACCTCTTCACAGGCGCCTCGCCGCAGTGCGGGGAATGCTTATGATGATGCATCTCATTACTCGCTCTCCCTGAACACGCGTGTTGCACAGCTTCTTTTGCTTTCTGCACTGCGTTGTTTTGTGCACGTCAAGGTCAACTGCAGCATCTGCTGTTTGTTCGGTCCGCTTTCCATTTTCCCGTTTGTTCGTACGTGTGAGAGCGTTAACGCATTCCGGCCTGCATCCTCAAACAGATTGGGGGCATGCCTGCTGAGGCGGCATTGGCCAGGCGCTGGCTGACGGAGGCGCGCGGTGTGGCCGTCCTCACGGGCGCTGGCATCTCGACAGACTCGGGGGTGCCGGACTTCCGGGGCCCATCCGGAGTGTGGACCAAGGCGGGACGGTTAAAAAGAACAAATTCTGGTCACAGTTCTCCGATCTGTCCTCCTTGCGTTGAGGACCCTAGCATGCAGCGGCTTGTTGACCTCGATGCATGGCTCAACGAGCCAGACATTCGAGTGCCTCGGCGGTCCATACAAGAATTTCAGTCCGGAGCTTTGGTATGTTGTGGCAAGGTGAAGGGCTGGCAGTGGCTGAAGACCTGGCGCCTGGATGAGCTTGCACCAAACCAAGGCCACGAGGCAGTGGCGCGGAGCGGCAAGATTAAGCAAAGCTCTAAAATTTTAAGCAGGGTTTTCCGTACCTTTTCCATTGATTTCCAGCCCTTCCGATTTCGGATCGGCTCCATCCTCATGACAAATCTGAGGTTGTTGAGCTTCACAGACAGGGCAAACTGGTCTTGTGCGTGACGCAGAATACTGAAGGGCTGCAGGAGATAGCAGGGCTGCCAGCCAATGCCCTGGTTACGATCCATGGCAGCCGCCGGCATGTGATCCTCAGCTCTTACTGGGTGAGGCAGGAGCACCTTTCCCCAAGAGGCAGCCTGTCCGAGCCGAGTGTTGCTCAGGGTCGTTCTGTCGGCCAAGGAATTGCATGCGACGAAGCATGGAGCACTGGCTTGATTTCTCTTCGGCACCAAGTTTGGAGAAGACTCAGGCAGGACTGCAGGATCACAGCGAGCTGTTTTAAATTGGTGGTTGCCTTCAGCAGGCTGGGGAGTGCGATTTTTGGTGCTACTACAGTGAGCTTCTGGAGAGGGTGGACGCTGGCGAGTCGGATCCGAGATGCCCGAAATGCGGTTCGATCTTGAAGACCGCACCTTGTCCTTTAATTTTTGCCACTGTCAGTTTTTCGAGATTGCCAACATCGCAGAGGCAAACATTTCCTTCGGCCAGAGCCTGGTCTCCAGAGACATCCTGCGCGCGGAGGCCTTCCGCGCGAAGCCGCACCTGGAGGCTCTGCCCACTTTGCTCTGATTGTGGTCTGCAGGCTGCTGCGAAGGGATGTGATGTGCTGCTGGCAGTGGGGAGCACCCTCAGCGTCTATCCGGCCGGGGTCTTGGTATGGTGGTGAAGCCTGGTGAAGCTGCGGGCCGCGGGCTGATGACGGAAGTAGGATTCAGTCAGAGCTTGAGGTTGCCAACATGGTACCCATCGCAAAGGCAGCAGGCGCAACTTGGCTCAATCAGCCTGGAGAGGACACTCTCCATATAGGGATCCCAGGGATACGAATCCAAGGCCAAGGTGATCATTCTGAACGCGGAAGCCACGGCACTGGATGGCCTAGCAGATGTAGTTCTTCGTGGGTCCATTAGTGACCTCCTCCCCAAGCTGGTGAGTGCAACTGGGAAATTCTGAGACAGAATTTTGCTAGCTGTAGAGCCCGCCGTTCGCTAGGGTTCGGAGGAGCGCGTGCGCGTGGGATCCACAGGACCTCGCAAAATGGGTGACACCTTGAGCCACCATCCAGCTTTCAGCAGCTTTCTGTGGGAAGGGCCTTGGGGCAGAGAGCCGCTCTCTATGTCGCCAGGTTCTGCGAAAGCTGACAGATGATGCAAAGACTGCACCGGAGCTCTCCAACCTGGGTCTTGCCGCAGCCCAAGGAAGAACTCATGAATCAATCAAACGTTGGCCGTGTCATGCTACGATTTGGTCAGTGCTGTTGCATTGCTCAAGTGGCAATCGCCACCGGAGAAGATAATGTGATAGTAATAATGGCACTATTGCATATTACC
Organism: Symbiodinium pilosum; assembly: GCA_905231905.1. NCBI lineage: Eukaryota > Dinophyceae > Suessiales > Symbiodiniaceae > Symbiodinium > Symbiodinium pilosum. The sequence goes on from CAJNIZ010021358.1 coordinate 4,319, forward strand.
TTAATAATGAACATCATTGTTATACTAATATAATGGTATTCATACTACTACTAATGGTATTTAACCCCAAACTGCTGCGGCTTGTAGAATGGGCTCTTCTGCTCCTTGATCACCGGGCTGGCACGACAGCTACTGCAAGTTCTTCTGCCAGGCTTGTACCATTGCACAGATGTATACGGATATCTACAGTCTAGAATTTGTTACCTGATATCGCGAGGGAAGGGAAGACGTCTTCAATGGGAGGATGAGAATAGCTCAGCTACGAAGGGAGGCCCTGCTTGTATTGTAGTGAGTCTTCTCATGCCGTTTTATGACCCCTGAAGAAGCCACGCAGGAATGCCAGAATATCTCTATGACATCGACATGGTATCTTCAAACAATCTCTGGGCACAGGGTGGCATTTTGCGTAAAATGGAGTAGTTTGACTGTCTTTTACAATGCTTACGACGCATAGTTCACAACTGGATGACCTATCACCCCAATATAACCCCAAAATAGCCCGAATATTGCTCCAATGTAACCCCAACATAACCCCAATATAGCCCTAATATAACCCCAACAGTACCCCAATGGGTTTAATATAGACCCTACACCCTAAACTGTGTCCTAAACTCTGACCCCTTCTCACGGACCTTAAGCTCTCCCATGCTGCTAAGCCCGACTTGGCCTTGGGTGTTCTGGGCCAAGATCGGCTAAGCGCCTGCCTTGGGGATCCAAAAAGGTTTAGGGTTTAGGGTTTAGGGAAAATGTCTGTGGTGAAGGGTGCAGCAGCGTTTACAAAAGGCTATAGGGGCCTCAAGCTGTGCCAATATCATGGTTGTGGATTCCTTGCATAGTCATGGTGTAGGGTGCCTGAAATAGACCTCCAAAATATCTGGTTGTTTCCCAAAACAAGGGGACTCGCATATAGACCCCAAAATACTATACTCCTCATTAACGGGACCCCCACAAAAAGGTACCCCCCCCTAATTTTGGGAAACCAACATATTGGTTATGACTCATGCTTCTGCATTAGGGCATTGGGTGTTTAGTCCAATCTTCGGGCTTTTTCAGTGGCCGCTTTAGGTTCTGTGCATTGGTTTCATAGGGATAACCGAAAAGAAAATGGAAACTACTATATAGTATATTGGGGATATATAGGGTTTTATAGGGATAATGAAAAGAACATGGAAACTACTATAGTATATTCAGTCATCAGAATTGGCGATCCTTCTTAGCATCGTAAATATCTATCTTGCATATGGCGTCAAGTTGTGGTGGTGGACTGGCTGCCAAGCCCACTTCATCCCAGAGATGCAGCTGAATTACACCCTAGCTAGGTGGAAGTGGAGCCTGGATGACAGTATGTCACATTGCGAAAGCACTGTCATCTGATCAGCTCAGTCGCAGTTGAGAGAGGTACCAATTTTACCATCTCTTTTTCATCAACATCTGAAGAGAGGCCACGATGGCGCTATGCGGCGCATGGCTGCGGAGGCCATCGTTGTGGGGATGATGTGAAGGGAGCAAAATGATCCCCTGCCACCACCACCGCCACCACCACCACTACTACAACCTCCTACTACTATTACGACTACGACGATGACTACTACTACTTCTTCTACTTCGACTACTACTGCTACTACTACTCCTCCTTGGCTGCCGCCGCTGCCACTGCTGCTGCTGCTGCTGCTGCTGCTGCTGCGACGACAACTGCTACGAGTACTATTAAGAATTCGCTGAACAGCTTCAGCATTGCGGATCGAAACTTGCTCTAAGAATCTCTGCTTCAAAGTCTGCAGCACCTTGGCGTGCAGGTGTTGGTGCGAACCGTGTCCTACACTCTGAACTTTCAGAGTCTGCGGCTCAACTTTCCGGAAAAAGACTTGCAGCTTTAACCAAGGCAATTGCAGCCTGCATTTGTAGTCGTTGTACCTGTTCACGAAGTGCTAGTCCTTGGAGCCATGTACTTAACAATGCCAAGGTTACTTTAAGCATCAGCACTAGAAGTTCTCACAGTAGTGGTTGTGTTGGCAATTGCCGTGGTGGCAGCGGCAGCGGCCGTACCCGCACTTCGCGTTTCTGACGGTGTGTGAGTTGCCACATGCTGTTTCCAACGTGACATGCAATGCTATGGACTAGTACACATCTCCTGACGTTTATATCCTTCGTGTCTGGATCTGAACAAGCCCTTGTCTCCATCTTTCTTCTATTCGGATCATCGCCTGGGTTTTTAACCTTTTTTCACAAACACCTTGTAGAATCGTGCGTATGCCTTGGGCGCTTGCTAGATGCTCATTGTTGTCTCCGGATTTCGCATTCAGATGACCAAGATGTTAATGTCTCTACCATCACTGCATTTATGTTTGAAGATGAATATGGACTTTCAGACAACGGAACGAATGTTTGACATGGCCGAACGAGACTTGGAAATTGAGCAAAAGCGCTAGTATTGTAGTAGGAGCAGTAGTACTACCCCTGCTACTGCTACTGCTACTGCTACTACTGCCACTACTGCGGCTGCTACTGCTGCTGCTGCTGCTACTACTACTACTACTACTACTACTAGGGGTAGAAGGAGTGGGAGGAGGAGGAGTGGTAGCATCAGCACCAGGAGGATCACAAGCACGACGTACCAGGTATCAAGGTCCCTAGACACATGGATACATGGATGTTTCTCAAACGAGGGGCACCTGTACGAAGCCGGGGATCAACGGGGTCCTTCTCAGGGACAATGAATACAGGTACTTATGATACACTTGCATATGGTAGTTTCCCCAAATAAGGGGACCCCAAAATGGACCCCACAATGTTATAATCCTTACCCCAAGAAGGTACCCCTTACTTTGGGAACTACCCATATAGCCTTGGCTCCGAGGCAAGCAGCCAGTCATTTGCTCAAGCGGGGCGCCCGGAGATCTCAACCCACTGAGTTGTTGAAATTATCCCCTCCCCCCAGTCAAAATCCCGGCCAAAAATGACCAAGACCTCCAGCAGAGTATTTTTATAGTTTAAAGAGGGAAATTTATGAGAAGGGCGGGTGCGGGAGTTTATGCTCGAGGGGGAGGGGTTTGTTTAGGAAACACCCTCTGGTCCTTCTTGGAGGAAATTGGGGATCATGGCGCGACCCGAGTTATGCGTAAGTTTGCTATCGAAGCTCATCGAAGCTCCTTCAGATTATCTTAACCTAGATTCGCACGACATACGCAAGCTGGAACTTGTAAAGACATCCGCCCCTGTATCGCCAGCATCCGAAAGCTGTAGTCCCTTTGGTGGTCCAGGGAAACCGAATCCTGGCATTGAGGGTTTTTAAATCAGGTTCCTATCCGTAAAGTAGCATGCAGGCTGCGGCACAGTTGAAGGGTTGCGCTTGCAGACTTTGGATTGCAAGCTCCGTTTAGTTGTGTGTCGTGCCAAGTGACGTTCACGCCCACCACAACCCTGGGGTCTCCAGACATACTACCTAACAGCATGTCTTGCAGCAATGCTATTGCTTTCCATGTATCGCAGCCCTTGTCGGGTCAAGCAGAATCGCGGTTGTGTTGGGGCCGCAGGCCGCTTTGAGGCTGAAGTCGTCAGTCGGTGTGAACCACCGGTCAAGAGGAGTCACATGAACTCCTGGCAGGCCAACGCTGGCTGTTTTGGCGGCTCGGTCCTCAGCCTTTTCGCGGGAGCGTGTGCTATTGTTTGTTGATGGATGCAAGGCCTGGGGCGCTCAAAGAGTGCCGCCGAAGCCGCCATGGACGCAGAGGCGATGGACCCGATGGAGTCGTTGACCCAGCTTGTCGCCAAACCTGCTGGTTCTTACATGGGATTATGGGAACATATGATATAGGGATCATAGGGAGTATATTCTTTTGTTCCATACAAAGAACCAGTAAGCAAAGCTAGTCCCACTGCCCGGCTCTAGTCATGCTAGATCCTTTGCAAGTTGCAAGCACTATTGTATGTAGAGGCTTGATGTCTCCGCCGTGCCCAACCTGCCTGGCTTCACAGCAGCGTCCTCAGTAATGGAAGTCGCAAATGGGTGAGTTTGTTGAAAACGAGTCTTTATCTTGGAGGCCGAACGTCATTTCTAGAGCCTCCTTTAACAGGGATGAGGTCTGGACCGGAATCCCGATTTTCAAAAAAATAGCGTGAACTGCCCATGAGAACCTTGTTGCAGCATTTTAGAACCTTGTTACAGCATTTGGGAAACGTCAGTGCCAGCAAGGGGCTTCTGATTTTCCAAGCGAGCTTTTGTGCAGGCTTTGCTTGTTTGCTTGCGGCATGGCAAAATTGTACAGCGCAGCTCTGCTCAGCAGTCAAAGTTCTGAAGAGGTGTGGCCACAACATCCGGCAAGGTGTCACGTGCAGCAGAGTGGGGAGACGTGACAAACCGAGCAACCAGCGGTTGTGGACTTCAAGATCCTAAGAACGGTATTCTGGCAAACTTCAGATGAAGCTGCATTGCCTCTCATCTCACTTCCTCAGTTTCTTTCATCGTTGAGCCATGGAATCTCTGGACCCCTTCGGTACTTCGTGTGCTGCCATGGCTCGTCGCAAAGAGTACCTTTCGCCGACATGCCTGCTTCTTTCTCTGTGCGAGTTTGCAAGCACCCTATCAAAAGCGAGAAATCCGACTTTGGCTTTCTCCTTGCAGTCGGGAGTAGGGGCCAACATGTGGACCCTCGAGAAGGCTATCCGAACCAGCTGGCGATTGGTCAAAGAAAAGAGGCGACACCGGATTGCACATCCAACCCCACGTCGGCCAACTCTCCTCTATGACCAGTCGAAGCAGACTTGTCAAAAGTTCCCGCTCATTGACCTTGAAGAGGCCTAATGTTCGTTGTGAGATTCCCTTGGGCACGTGCAGGCTTCAGAATGGACACGAACCTTTTCTGAACCAATGAGCCGGCCTTTTTGAATCTTAAGCCTTTTCCAACCGCAAAGGCTTCGAAGAGACTAGTCTTGCGGCAGCTCGGCCTTACAAATCTAAAGACTTCTCCGACCGCCCGGCGCCAAGTGCAGAAGCGAGCACGAGAAGCCTTCGTGACCATCAGTAGCGGCAGCAGTGCCGGCAGCAACGCACGCAACCGCTCACTGTGGTCAGAACGCAGGCGCGGGATTTGGGAAAGGCCCTCACGGAGCTGAGCTTTGCCTAGGCTCTCCCCGCATGAAGAGCCTGCATGAATAGGGTTCCGTTTGGGCTTTCCGAAAGGCCAAACGGAAGCCTATTCATGCATGAGCAGCCGCACCATGCGCTCTTCAAGGGCATCGCTTTGCCAGTGGACATTCTCCACCCCAATCCGGGGCGTGGAGCGCCAGAGTGGGGTGGACAACATCCACTGGCAATCATTGGCACAACTTACATAGTATAGGCTTTGGCATCTGGAGTATCTAGAGTCGGGCAAAGGAAAGAAGGTGGGCTTCTCCCTACGCCCGCTCCTGGATCAAGGCCTCAGTGAGCAGGAGGCCGTGGCAGCCGCCCTGCGCAAAGCCAAGGCCCATCGCGAGGAGCTGGTGCGCAAGGGCATCCTCAAGCCAGAGCAAGGCCAGCACTCCACGGTGAGGGAGTGAGTTTGCTCAAAGGAGGCAGGTCAAAGTGCCGGATGCCGCCAGCAAGAAGAGATTTTAGGGTGGCTTGTTCGTCACCCGGGAGGAGGCAAACTCGGCCTCCGAGAGTAGAGGGTGAGGAGTTGGGCATCAAGGAAATGAAAGTGCCAGTGAAGAAGCTCAGCTTCTTCACTGGCCCTTTCACTTCCTTGATCCTCAACTCCTCACCCTCTACAGCAGCTTCATGGAGACGTCCAATCCAGGTGGCAAGCGCGAGCGTAAGATCTTACCTGGAGCTTGGAGGAGTCTATCGCAGCATTGAGTATAAAGGAAGGGTTTGGGAGCCACCTTGGAACTAGCCAGGACTGGCGTGAAATGTGAAAAGCCCTACGCGAAGAGGTTCTGCGTGAAGGATCCTCTCCGCTTCGGGCTTCTTTCTCTTCACTTCAGTCCTTGGCCACCAGCAGAGTCTTTGCTTCTGGCCTGGCTTGCTGGCAAAAGCTTGGACTTGCATGTGCGTAGCTGCGTAGTAATAGGACGCATGCTTTGATACCGCAACTGTGTTCTGCAGAGCCATTACAGGAAAGGTAACAGGAGCTTTTGCGCGGATTGATTGTAACTCACATTAAGGCTGGGTGAGAGAAGCCGAAGCCAACACTCACGAAGCGAACATTCAACATACCATGCCACAAAGGGCTTGAAATGATATGAGCTGTAGTGTCAACTCCGTAAAGGGGGTTAGTTATATAGGGGATTTTTAAAGGACTTTAGTAGGGAAGGGGTTTTAGGGGGTTCCCAGGAGTTTGGACTATAGCTCATGTGATGTGGACAGTGTGCTAAATCGAAAATGACATCGTTGCGAGACCGGAGTGTTGGTTTCACCTAGCTTGTTCATCACCTTTGTGACTTCGGGGTGGCTTTACTTACTAGACATTCTGATATGTCCGGTTCAATGCAGACGAGTTGTTGCTTGAGGATGTTTCTGTTTTCTGAGCACGTAGTTTATGACTAATGAGGCATGGGTGCACTACTCCAGGTGATCGTGATTGAAGCTAGATAAGAATAAGACTTGAATGCTGAACGCAAAAGATGGCTGCTTCTAGTTCGAAATGGCCTGAACATTCAGTAGGCTGTCAGTGCCCGTGAAGGCATGACTGCAGCTAAGCAAAGCCCGTATTGGGGGCCTTCTGTCAGAGAGATAGGAGCTTTTGATTTTGTAGCAGGCGATAGATAGAGAGGGGTGGAAAGTGTCACAGAGATAGGTAGATGCCTCCGTTTTGGGAAACCATCCAGGTCAAGACCAAGAAGAAGAACCATGGCAGATGTCACACGTTCAGCTTGGTGAATGGCGTTCGCATTGAGCAGTCGGAAGGCCAGTCCATTTGGGCCTGCCTGGCTACAGGAGTATCCAACAACGAGCGGCCTTTTTGTTGCGAGTCCCAGTGATGGGATTCTGGCATAGTGGGGTTGATGCTAGGGCACCCTACGTGATTATGTGAGTGTGGGGACTACCACCTCGAGAGCTGAAGGAGATGCATCGATCTTCCTGGATTCTGCGAACTGTGGAACAGGATAACTCCCAGATTTGCTCATGCCACCCAAGCGCACAGGTTCAGAGCTAGGTTGCATGTGCAGTGCTTTGAACAGACAGCATTTTTTTTTGCACTGGAAAGATTTCCTTGGATTTTGGCAGCACCCTTCTGACACGAGTGTCTTGGGGATTTGTCCTTCGCGAAAAATCTTTGCAACGAGTCTCCACCCCGCCAGGCTTGCGTTCACTGAAGAATTGCTAGGCTGCTATTTGCTTCCTTCGAGACGTTGCTACGAGTGAAAACCTACCCATGATCATGGTACCGGCAGCAGCCAGCATTCCCAAGGCAGTGAAGGGGTTGACATCCGAAGATGGCTTTGCCAGGTATGACTTTCGACAAGCCAAAGTTTGTGAAGGTGCCACTGAACCTGGAGCCGAAAAGATTGGGCCTGGGTCCTCAGCCCTTTTCTCACGAAAAAATGCACGAGGACCTTAATATACACCTGATTATTCCCTATAGCCACAATTACTGGGTGGGGGGTGCCCCCTTGCTTTGCGGAAGGTCACATACAGATGATGAGCGCCGCTGAGACCAGCATGTTTTTGCAGATGTGATTTCACAGGCTCCATGGGGCAGACTACCGTCCATGCAGATTTCAAGGACGTCCTGGCCCAGAACTGCTCAAACATTGCCCTTTTTATCAAAACTCTGAAGCTGAAATGGACAGCTCTGAATCGGATTTCACGAGCTGAGACGCGAAACTCTGAACCCTTTAGCAGTAGCTCCAATTCGTCTGCACGCCTAAGAAAGATGTAGCAAGATGTCTACACCTTGAACGCGTAGCTTCATCCAACCTTAGCACTTTGGATGGATCAGTTGCTGCGAGGACCATGTCCAAGCCTCCCAGACGGAAGCTCCCGCATGGGACGTGCTAGACAGGCTTCGACATGCTCGTGCTATTGGTAGTTCTTGTTGTATTTTCTTGTTGCTTTCATGGGCGTGATTATCGTTACAATTCTTGACATGTTCTGGATTCCGATTTTTCTCTTGTCCCTCGGTCATCATGCGATATCTGTTTTTGACTTTACTGGCAGAATCTCGCCTGTGTGAGCGAGAGAGGTGCACTTGAGAAGACAGCGCAATCATGCAACATGTACCAGCTTAGTGCCCAGTGGAGGCATGTGCTTCGATTCTACGGCCAGTTCCAAGAGTCTGTTGTGGAGACGAACTTGGAAAACTATAGGCAGGGGGCTTCAGACATGGTAGCTCCTGGGTCTTCTTGACAGCATGCCGGTAGTCCTGGGGAAACCCTGCAAAGTCAGCCCCGTCAGATATTGAGAAGGTTGGGGATCTTTTCAAAGGATCCAGTAAACCTCATATTCCGAAAACCGTAAATCCCTATATCCCTAAACCCTAAGGCGTTTCATGCCCAGGGACAAGCTCAGGCTGCAATTCATCAAGGCATTTGCAGTCCCAAAAACAATTGCCCTGATCAGGGTCCGTCAGTGCGTCATCATGTACTATCTCGAGGACTGGACTTCTGCCGTGATTGCTGGAAGTATCCTTGACCTTCTTCTTTCGCAAGACAAAGCAATGCAAGAGCAGTCCTTCGCTGGTAGTCCTGGTAGTGTTTCGCCATGACAACCATCATGTTCATGGCTTGATACCTATCATTCTTCTTCCTATGCCATTCTTGCCCCCGCGATCGGCGAGTTCGGCCTGCTTACAGTGTGGTGCTGTAGTTATGTAGGGATTGGGATTATATGGCAGTCATATCGGGTATATATATAGGCATTACATAAAGGGTTACATAGGGATTATATTGGGGTTATATAGGGGTGGCTGAGCTTATTTGCCGATGGCCAGGACGACACCTGCCACATCACAGAGAAGAAGGTGGAGAACAGCGGAATCATGCAAGGCCAGATCTGTCATGGTCTGGGGGTGGGACCAGGCCGTGAGCGGAGGGTGGTGCCTTAAAAAGGCTGCGGTAGTAAGTGAGGGGCAATGCCGAGCATGTTATCATCTTCGATGCGGCTTGATACTGCAAGTACCCAGGCCCCTGCGAAATGCCATTTGAGGATTACGCGGGCAGATGGGCCTTTGGCGGGTTCGCTCAAACAAAGATAGATCTGCCATCTTGCATTGTATCACGGCATCATTTTTTATGAGAGACCTGAAGCGGGCTACATGTCTTAATCTGGGGGTGCTCTGAGCAATGCGCAAACAAGTACTGCCCCCGCAGAAAGGTTTGCCATGCAGGGCCTGTCCTGAAATCTGCTTCATTCTTCATCAATTCAACTCTAAACCCTAAACCCTATACCGTAAACCCTGAACCCCTAAACCCTGTACCCTAAACCCTAAAACCCTAAACCCTAAACCTTCGGATAATTTTGCTCATAACGCCTCCAGGGCAGCTCCTCCGGCGGCACCGCTTTCCCGGCCCGGATGGCTACCTCTCCTGGCAAGATCTTCGGGTAGGAGGTGCCCGGAACTTACCACATGAGCTATAGTCTAAACTCCTTAAAGGGGGTTGTATAGGGAATTCTATAGGGGAGTACGATAGGGGTCATTAAGGGGAATACTAGGAGTTTTGACTGTAGCTCACTTGTAGGAGAGGAGAAGGCGATCCAGCCTCTTTTCAGGAGGGACCCAGCTAGCGGAAGGCTTCTGGACACATTTGCAAAAACAGCCTTCCACATTCCGTGCACGCTTCAAACAAAGAGCGACTCATAGAGCAGTTTAGGGTTTAGGGTTTAGGGTTTAGGGCGCCGGATGTTCTATTTGGTATGTAGCATTGGGAAGCTTTGGCGCCAACACGCAGATGTCCCCTGAGGGGAAACATGCGTAATGCCGTTGTCTCCTATTTAGCCGTCGTATGCCTAAGCCCGCAGCTCTCAGTAACCCACTCCCTGCATCTAGTAGTAGATTTTAACTTGATTTTTCTATGGGGGTGGAAAGCTAGGAAGTGTGCCCCCTGATCAACAATCATAAAGCCTTGGCTGTCCTGAAGTCATAAAATCCGAACGATAACGTACACTTCCACAGTACAGTTGTAAAACGTGAGCCAAAACTGAATTGTTGTTTTGGCATAGAAGTCTGTTGTTTGAATTTTGGGCCAAACCCATAACATAATAAATGTGCGTGGACCTTCTGCTATTGAGATCATGGTGGTCCTCCTCGTCATCATCATGTTGTCATTGTGTGCCACGGCAAAGACGACCTTTGGTCTTTGTGAAGCGCAGGTGAACTCCACATCTACGGCCGCGTCATCCAGGCACTGCTCAGTCGAAAGGGCTTTGCGCTCTCAAAAGGGAGTGTAGCGGGTTTTCGGTGTGCCCAAGACAAAGGCTTGAACATGATTGCACGTCTGGCTGTGGGAGTAAGATTTGGCAAAACTCTGCCCAATGTTAAGTTGCGACAGGAAGGCAGCGGCCTATGCGGCCTGTTGACCTTGCTCAGACTAGGCTTCCCTTGGTTTCTCCTGATGTTTAGGTCATTGTGAGAGCATGGGCATGTTCACATACAGGTAGCAACCGCATACATCTACCCAGCAAAGTGCATGGCCTTGCATGCTCAGATCCTGGACTGCGATGAGTGGACTCGAAAGTACTACACGGAGATGGACATGGAGCAGGAGTGTCGGACACAAGTGGTGCTTGCACAAGGGAAGGGCCGCCTTCTTGCTAAGCATTTTTCAGCAATGAGCTCTGAGGATCCCCAAGAAGGGCCACTGCCCATGCCGTGATCAGGATGCTGCCCTGGAGCCCGCTGTAGACTCTTTCGCAGAGACGCAGTTCGAAATAGCCGGTGGAGGAGACTGGAAGATGCCGGGAGGGAGCTCATCGGATTGGCAATATTCTGCAAGATTTCTGTTGGATCCTCAACCCCAATGCGAACCCGTTGGCAGTTCGTGCATCCCTTTTCGAGTGCGGGCAGGAAAGCCAAGGGTGCATCAGCCACGGTCGTATGAAACCGTGCAGCCGCCACGTTGCTTTTATGTAGCTCACACTGGGAAGAGGAGAGCGAGAGTTCTTTTGGTACCAGTCCTCCTGTACCCCTGCAATGCTAAGCCCCAAACCCCTTAACCTACCTCCCTATTCTGCTTTCAGATCTGGTTGGCTTTGTTTTGTTGGGCTCAACTTGGCAGGTCTATCGAGAACAGCGCATCGGAGGTGGGCACATCAACGTGAACATGCAACAGTGCCCCGGCGGAGCCTTCTAAGGGGTTCCGGAATCCCCCCGAACAGTTATTCCCGACCCTTACGTAGCAATAAGCGGTGTGTGTGCGCCATTCTTCCGGGTGTCATGGGGGTTCACGTTGAAGCTTGGGAGCCCGGCGAGCACTCGTACTCCCTCTGTTGTGCTTGTTGCAAGTTGCAAAGGTTCATGGAGTGGGACCGAAAAGTTTGTCGATTCTACGCAGTCTTCGACGACCTCAAGACACCTCAGTTCGAACGAAGGCCAGGGGGACATCAAAAATCCTATCAGCAACATGCAGCAACGTACATCGCCTGTTGGGAGGCCGTTCGAGATCTTGTATTTCCTTGCGGATGATACGGCACCTTGGCGCGTTCAGGGGCATCTGAGTAGGAGTGCGTAGGAGATGCGCGCAAGATCCACGCACGCAACAGCAGCTGAAACCCGAAGAGTCGAAGAGCGAGCGTGATTTCTCCAGCTTTGCTTCAGTGAAAGCATATATATAGGTTGAGAACCAGGCAAGGAGCAGTTTCTTCAACTGAGCGTAGATGCCCAGGTGACCCACATTCTCATTGAGTATAGCTGTGTAGCCCCTCTGTGTGGAGTCGTTGAGAGCTTCAGCAGGAAGTGCTGGGAGGGAATCTTCATCCAAGGTGGAGATCCGAGAGAAGTATCCTCTGAACTGCGGCCGAGATGCCTTTCCCATCTTCTTCCGCAGGGGGAAGCTGGGTCGTGGGCAGGCGGCTACAGCCTGGCTGAGGGAGGATGTGCGCACTCTCGCCTTCTACCCATTGTAGTTCACTTCGCACTGTACTTAGCTGGTCAGGACTGCGGTGAATTTGGTGCTGTGATTTTGGTAGGTCTCTGCGTTTCCATCACCGTCCCTGTGGGATGAGGTTGAGGGCTGCAATCTGGAACCCAGAGCCAGAACACAAAGGATCCGGAGCATAGTTCTGCCCAGAGTCGCTTCAGCTGGAAGGCCAAAGTCATGGGGCCCCTCGACAGGCCCGGCACTCATTTTCAGAGGGATGAGGCGACACCAACTATATCCAACTATCCTTTCTTGTAGGGGTGCTCGGACAAGGCTTGGAGTTGTTAGACGTCTTCTGAGGTTACAGAGAAAGGATGAGTTGATCAGCTTGGATGACTTCAACATCGGTCAATCTCCAGAGCTCCTTGGCCAACGCCCCTTTGCTGCAAAGGGGGAAGCTTGCTGCTCATGCATACATCCAAAAAGTTCTGTCATTTTTTTCGCAAAAGGTGTATCTTTTTGGGGTCCCCTATAACAAAGATTACGGTACATCGGGGTCTACATTGGGGTCCGTTATTTTATGGAAGCTATCGTGTCCCCTCATTGGGATTGTAGCCACGGTGTGGCACATGGCACGAGCTGAACCCGCCCAGGCTTTTTCATCTATGATGCCGACGACTTCACGAGGTCCGCAAATTTTGGCGCTCGGGGGCTCACAACGTTGATGATGACAGTCAAATGATCATGAAAGTTTAGGATGATCCTGAAAGTCAGCCCTGAAGTGCAAGAGTGCGGAGTGATCAACAACCGATGTCGTGTTCGGCGCTGACTGTGTCCCATATCCTGAAGTTGGTATGGCATGGGGAAGTGTGGGGTGGCAGGCGGTACTACGAGAAGGAGCTCGGCATGAAGTTGGTTGAGGTGGGCACCTGAGGGAGGATGCATGTTCGGGTTATAGTCCTCCTTAAGTAGATAGAATATGGGGTATATGGGGATCTTATTATAATATACCCAAAGCCATATTCTATCTACTTAAGGGGAACCATAGTGTTTAGTCAAGTTTCTAGCGACTTGGGGCTGGGGCTCGGGGGATGAGAGGGAGAGAATTTCCCGGGGATATTCCTGGGTATAATTCTTAGTTGGACCATACCCCCTACATACTCCCTATAAAGCCAGAAACACTGAATCTTCGTAGGGACCCTAAATGTGTCCTAGTTTAGCTTAACAGCTGAGGCGGGGTGGGAGAGTCTTCTTAGTCGCTGTTGAGGAACTTAAATTCAGTTATTAGAGTAAGGAAACCCTAGCATTTACGATACACCCATATTATGGTACCTTAGTTTAAACAGCAACCCAGGCTTTTGTTGTTGAAGCGAAAGGGCGGGGCCGAGGTGAATTGCCTCCAGGTCTCCAAAAACAACAACCTCTGAAGCCTAAATCCTACCCTGAAGGCTCTTGGACCTCCATGGTGAGATCCCAAGACTTGGCCAACAAAACCCAATGCTTCCCCGAGAAGGCACATAATAGTCCTACAAGCCTCCTAGTTGACCTTGAGCCAAAATTAGGGGTATACAGGAATATGTAGGGATACATATTGGGATGAGGGAAAACAACATGGAAACTACTATTTTGGGTTTAGGGTTTAGGGCTCAGTCCCCGCCCAGAACCCCACACTTCAAGTCCGTGAACCCTGAGCCGTTGCATGGGCGTGGCTGAGAAGAGATGCTAGTACAGAATGCTAAGGTGCCTGTTCACCTTCAGACTGCCACTCTGGCAAGCCCCAGATGAAACTGCATTTCCTCTCATCTAATTTCCTCAGTTTCTGAACCATGTGACCATAGATCCCTAAACCTCTTTGGTACTTCTCATGCCGCCATGGCTCCTCGCAAAAAAGTGTCATTTTCTGATATGCCCGTGATATGCCTGCTGCCTGTGGTGCTGTACTAGACTGCAGGCACCCTAGCAAAAGAGAGAAATCCGATTTGGACTGGCTCCTTACAGTCAAGAGACGTGCCAACATGTATGCTCTTGCCGGTTCCAAAGATGCCCACACATGGGCAACTCCTGACAGAGAACACTTGAAAGCACTCCCGAAAAATCCTACAGACGCAGCTGCGAGAAGACAGAATGCCCTGATGCATATTCTGGGTCTAAGTCTGAGACTGAGAAGGCAACTTGGCTTAGTGGCCAGCATGACTATGGTTATCTTGGTGGCAGCTATTATGCAGTTGGCCGTTGCCACGGTGACACATCCATCATGCGCGTTCTTCGCCAAAGCGCTGCATCTGTTGACTGGCGGTAGTCTGACAACCCTCTGCATGTCGGCCCAGGAACTATTGGTTCCTGTTGGAGATGATAATTGTATTGCAGCTCAAGGACTTCAGGACTTCAAGACTTCGGGGAGCCTGCAAGGGGAGGGCTACGAGGCTCGCGTGACCATCCTGGACTCGGAACTGACAAATAAGCCAGCAGTCGTTTCCTCCCTGGGTGCTTACATGCATGCGCTGCAATTCGGCCGGGTAAATTCTTCATCATGTGATCAATTTTCTTTCCGCGGCAGCTACTATGAAGACGACTTTTTCAACCGCTACAGTGTGTACCTTCGCCATACGAACGGGCTGCACATGTGCCGAACCGGGAATGGCAATTGGTGCTTGAAACAGAATGATGGTGGGCTCGCCAGTTCCGCGACCATGGCTACTTGGTTTCTTGCTGACGGTCGGAGTTGCAACGCCAGCTGGTGGCCGGTCAAGGAGCCAAAGTTTGTGACTGCAAAGGAGAGGGGCGCCTTCACGAAGCTCCCAACCCAGATCAGAGGCCCGAGCAAAAGCTTCTAGCAGTTCGCGCCCTCCGCGTGCACGTTGCCATGCCAATTGAAATATAACATGGAGAAAGTGCGGCCAAGACGAAGATTGCGACTTGAAAGTGATCTACGAGATCTTCTGTAGGGAAGGCTACAGGAACACAGCAGATGAGGCGCATAATGGGGGGTTCTGATTAGTAACCCCCCCTCCCGCTGGCAAATATGATTCTGCATAGTCAAGGGGGTTCCCAGTCAAGTGTCAGAATATTTGTTTGGGGGGGCCCGGCACAGGCCAGAGCCCTGAGATTTTAACTAAATCCAAGCCCCGAACCTGAAAACCTAAACCTTGAACCCCGACCCAAAAATCTTGATGAAATCCTCAACCTCAAACTCTTACTTAAGCCCTAAATGTTAGCCTTTAACTCAGCTGTAAACCCTGAGCCCTTGACCTTAAACCTTAAAAGCTCCAGCCCTAAGGCTTGGGATATATCTGCAATTTGAAGCGTATTTTTCTTTTGAAGATTCTGGGGTCCATGCCTGCCAGGGACCTCATTGTTACGTACTCTTTTTGAAAGCAAATTTTCCTTTCCGGCGGTCCCGGTATAGTGCGCCATATGACAAATGATTGCCTGCGCTGCTCGAATGAAGAAGTGGTCTTATAAGAAAACGATAGTTTCTGGCGTGATCAAAACTTGAGAATTCGATCGAAAAAAGTTTCAAGTGATTAAGCTTGAGATCCATAGGCCTAAAGACTTCGTATACAATAATCTGCAACTCGAAGCTTATTCTTCTTTTGCAGATTCTGGGGTCCATGCCTGCCAGGGACCAGGTTATTCCGTACCCTTGCTCAAATGGCCATTATTCCGTTACGGCGGTCTCGCTATAATACCCCTTATCAAAAATGAGTGCTTATAATAAGTCGATAGTTTTTGGCGTGATCAAAAACCTGAGAAGCGGAATGAAGTTGCTTTCTGGAGAGAAAGCTTTCAAAAATAAGGTCTGAGATCCATAGGCCTAAGGCTTGGTATATAGTTATTCGCAATTTGAAGCTTATTCTTCTTTGGCAGACTCTGGGGTCCATGCCTGCCAGGGACCTCATTGTTCCGTACCCTTTTTGAAAGCCATTATTCCTTTCCGGTGGTCCCGGTACAGTGCGCCATATGACAAATGATTGCCTGCGCTGTTCGAATGAAGAAGTGGTCCTATAAGAACTCGATAGTTTCTGGCGTGATCAAAGCCTGAGAATCAGAATGAAGTTGCTTTCTAGCGAAAAAGCTGTAAGTGATCAGGTCTGACATCCATAAGCCCAAGACTTGGTATATAATAATCTGCAATTCGAAGCTTATTCTTCTTTTGCAGATTCTGGGGTCCATGCCTGCCTTGGCCCTGATTATTCCGTACCGTTTTTAATGGCCATTACTCCGTTACGGCGGTCTCGGTATAGTACCCCTTATCAGAAATGATTGCGTGTGTTGTTCGAATGAACAAGCGGTTTTTCAGAAATCGATAGATTCTGGCGTTCTCAAAATTTGAAAACTGGAATGGAATTGGCTTTCGAGCGAAAAAGTTTTACGTCATTAGGTTCGAGATCCATAGGCCTAAAGCTTGGGATATTAGTATTTGCAGTTCAAATGTTACTCTTCTTTTGCAGATACTTGATTAGGGGTTCGGTTGCTTAGATTGGCTGGCCTCCTTGGCTTTCGGAATTATTCCGTTCCTGAATTGTTATTAATCCGCTCAGGTCGGATTTAGCTGTAATACGTACCTATTTGTATTATCCAGTTCAGGCCTGATTTAGCTCTCATATGACCCCTTTTATTAATCAGAAGTTAACATTACAGCTCAGCAGCCCGATCCCCACTCGCGACGGCCCCCTGCGAGGAGTTGGCAGTATGACGTCGCTATGGAGGGCCCGGAGGGCTACTGCAAGAACAACACGAAAGCTGGTCAATGCTTTGAGCGACGAGCTGGTGATGTCCTCCTTGACCTTGGTGTCCATATTTGGCACGGCAACGGAATGGTGTCTTGAGCCGCCGCCTGTTGCAGTGAGCGTGGAGGATCGCTATGAACCAGGATCCACTTTCGACTTGCTAGCACGCAACTTCAGGAACGACACTCGGAATGAATGCAAAGATGTCAACGGCCCATGGCAGCATTTGTCTACGCGTAGGCCAGGTGGCATTGGCCGAAGACCTGGAGATCATTGTGGTCACATCAAAGCGGGCAATTGTGAACCTCAGGACTTCCATATCGAAAGCAACTTGGCCATGAACCATGCTATGACCTCACAGCACATGAGTCCAAAGCGGTCACTGCTCGATGCTGGCCCTGGTTCCGGCTGAAAATCTTGTGACACTGGTTTTCGCCTTATCAATGGTCCTGGCCCGGCAGCCTTCGATCAGCTGCCGAGCAGATGGCGCAGAGCCTCAGCCGCACTGGTTCATCTTTGACGTTCCTGAACCCCAAACCCTTCCTCCTTACACCCTCAAGCCCCAGTTTGCACTACATGTTCCATTCTCTTTTCCATGCGCTTCTCCATTTTTAGGACAAAGTAGCGAAATCTTCCCAGAGGTTCCTTAGATCTTTGACTTCCCTGAGCACAAGCCCGCGCGCAACATGCAGCAGTTTTGGGACGTAGAGCGCGGCATTCCCTTCATTGGGAAGCTGGCAACGCTTCGGCTTGATGCTTATGGGCAGCGTCAGGCTGCCACCATAGGCTTGGATGGCAGATGAGCGCACGACTCCATTGCTTTGTGCGTGCGAGGTTGTGTGAATCATGCATCACATGGAGACTACATGCTTTGACTCTGGTCAGTTGAGCTGCACTCGCCAGTCCCGTCGCGTTGAAGGCAAGTTGCCACTTTCTGGTCTCAAGATGCGCACATTCATGGAGACCAGTTGGCTGGCTTTTTTTTGTACAGACAGTTCGGCACAACCAGTCATATAATTCACAGCAGCCTCGAACAACTGGAGCGCTTTCAAAACCAGCAACGGCCTTGATCTACCTTCTTCGGACGCACGTAACTCAGCTGTCCACACTTGCGAGTATCATGAGCTCAGTATACTCCCAACGATCCCGAATGTTTCTTTTTGTTCATGGTTGTCCTTAAAGCCGTGCGCTGCCCTACGTTGAGATTTGATTTTTGATTTGCAAGGTGCGCTGAAGAGTATGGCCTCCAAGAAGTAAGCGACCTCCAACTGGCAAGACGTCTCATCACACTGTGGTGCAGCGCATGTACTTAACTATGAGCATTGCTTAATGCTCCGGCCATGCAAATGTTGAAGCCCAAGATGCAAAACAATTTCACTTGTAACGATTCCGGGCCATAGATTCGGGTAGAAGCCAGGATATGTTCCCTGAATTGGTATGGCAAAGGGCATCTCAAAAGGCTTTCAGATGATCTCATATACAACCCCTGTTTAAGACTGTAAAACAGTACAAGCCCAGCTCCCATTTCATCTTCCATTTCTTTTCCAGTGACTTTCCCGCAACATGCAACCCTGCATCCTGGTCGGCAGGCAGTGGATGTGAGGCTTCCGGAGCGGACGGTGCCAAGGCCAAAGACGCCGCCGTACACAGGCACCTCTACCTCCCTGGCAGCCGCAATGCTCAGCAACTGCAGGGATGCTAAGCAAGCTAGCTCAAGATGTCAAACCCCTTGGCCTGAGCTTCGCATCGGCTCTTCGGGACGAATGTGCAGCACGGATTCTCGACCCACCTCAGGCCACCTCGTCACTAGATTCGCTAGGATGGGCCCTTATGGACCCAGGTGCTGACATACCAAAAGCCCGGACCACCAACAAGTGTCATGTTATGCTTGCTCCTCCAAAGTGCTGACGTTTTAGTGTATAGCCTGGCATGGCAGGCTACGGAACCTGGGACGACTCGATGGGTTCCGTCCACTCTTTGGCGCCGAAGCCGCCGAAGAGCTTTGACCTGCTGGTATTGATGCTGCTGGTTGCTTGTGGTTATCGGTGCAGTGCAGACATTAGACGCAGAATAATGAGCACAGATAGGACGAATAGGCAGACATGTCCTAGACGTGGTAGATGCTTGATTTCTGGGCTTTTGGCGGATTTCACGTTCTTTTCATGTTTGAGAGAATCCGTGCACAAGCATTCGCTTAAACGCCCGTAATCGTAGGATGGAGCGCAATGCTGAAAAGATGTATAGTCATGCCGCAGCAAGCAGAACAGCAGGGGAGTGTGGTGCAGTCAGCTCTCAGGAAGGACTTGGTAAAGCTTTTCGAGAATGAGGGCAGAATCCTCCGCTTCACCGCCCAGCTTTACAAGGCCACAGCAGTTTGCGGTTTTCAGTTGAGGAGGACTTATGGAGGCAGCCATAGTATCGCAATGTGACAGAGAGCGAAGGAACGTTTAAACAAGCGTGTAGGGAGCCCAGCAAGCCGGCAAGTTGGCATGATCTTCTAGGCCAAGCCTGAGGAAGCTGACCGCCTCTCGGCATTTCAGAGGATCATGGCAGCAGCATTGAAAAGGAGATTGGCCATGTGGGAAGGTGACGCGCTCATGCGCAAGGGTCCTGAGCGCGGTGGTCAGGATCTGTCGTAGTCGCACCTGCTTATCGCTCTATCCTAAACAGGTGAGATGAGAGAACCTTCTCAACAGCACATACAGTTGCCTTTGAGAGTCGGGTTGGATGATGCAGAGACATATATTGGGTTAAGCACACGTCCTATCACACGAGAAACAACGGTGTTGCGGGGCATTTTCCATAAAGTGGCAGCGACGCTGCTGAAAACAATGCCAGCGGTAGTTAGAATGATGACAATGATGCACAGTTCTGTTCATGACTACTGTCCGCTAGCGCATGTGTGGTGACTTCCCTTCACTACTTCAACAGGTCGGCAACGTCCTATCTGCGCCACTCCCTCCAAATTGAGCCAAGGCCTTTTCATTGTAAACTTCCATCTCTTTGACGACACTCTGTCAATCCACGAGCCGCCGCAGCGAAACATGGGCCGCTTGATGGCAATTGCTGGGGAGTTGTTTACGAGGCTTTCCGTTGACAGGTTTGTTGTGTGGTAATTTGACGTCCAGGGTCGGAGAGCGGTTCAAGCGGTCATGAACCATCGATTGAGTCCGCCAGGAATATAGCACGACAAAGACATAGCAATTAATGCCGTGCTAACTGATTGGGCTGGATCTCCAACAGTAGCTGATAAGAGCAGCAATAGTACCATTGACATGAGACCTGACAAAGGCTCCTTTCATAAAAAATCCTGACAACGGAAGGAACGCTAGTAACTGGGCGTTTCAATGACATGATGAAGCTGGCAATGGAAGTAATTGTAACTGGACAAGAGCTAAAGAAATAGCAGTCAAAGTGTATGACATGTGTACTTGTGAAATGCAAACTATCCTTGAGCTGGGACAGGTATCCTCACCGGTAAGTTCCTGGAGAAGAGCATCCACCTGAACCAGGCGAAAGGGGATCCGAAATAGGTCTGAAGGCTTGAACGCCAACTATTGTGTTGTTTGTTTGTCAGGGCCTTGGATCGAGGTAGTTCAAGGCAGATAGGGAACACGTATGTCGGTAGCCAGTATTGTCAGCACTACAAAGTTCTCTGTACGCTTGAGCTTCGGAGTTCGATAGCGTGCTTATCATGTGTTGCCACGGCTGCCAGTCTTGCAGCCACTACCGCTAAAAGTGCCACTACCGCCACTCCTGTTCACTGCGGGAACCGCTTGAATGAACTATTAAGATAGCACATAGCATGCAAGGGTTCACAACTCTGTTGAGTTGCCCGTTCGCACGATGAAGACACAGTCAGGGCAGATCCGCAGCCTTCATCGAGGGTTGAGAGTTTAAGCAGGGCTTCCATGGTAGCCCCACCACCGATGAACAGACCTTCTTCAGGAGACTGGTGCTCTCTTCAAGGTTGGCTCCCAAGAATTCGCTCAGCTCGCTATATAGGCTATTGGTTAGGTCCTTCAAAGGATGGTTTCAGACGGGCAGCATGATGCATGACAGTGGTTGTGAGAAGCATCCACTTGCAATCATGTGGCCATGCCTCGAAGGCGGCCTCAGTGAGAGCGAGGGGGGGAGAGGGGGTGCAGTGGGGAGAGGGTTTTCCCAAAACGGCTGATGCAGAACATTGATCCTTGTGCAAGTTTTCGCAGCAAGGTAGCAGCTTGTTAGAGCGATGGGAGTAGCAGCGACCACGCGAAATCACAGGCATGGAGTTGTGAGCAACCAGCACAAGACCTGAGAGTTCTTGAGCTCCAGCTTCCTGCTCCTGAGGTAGACGACTTCATGCCCGGCAACGTCATCAAGGTGTACAACCGAGCCACTGCTGATGTCAGCCCTTCCGTTGAAGCGCGTGTCCCGCTTTGTACAGGTGGACCTTTGGACAAATGCCGAAAGTCAAAAGCTCCCATCTTTGCTGAGGAGAGTTTGAAATCTTGGACATGGACGACTATACCAGGTTGGCTGCACCTACATGATTCAAATTTGAAGCCCCTGGAAGCCTTGCTGTTCTGCTGAGCTCTGGGCAGCACTAGCGAACGAGAGGACTGAGGGACTCTGGACACCTAGCAGCCCTTGTTTAGGCGAATCATGGGACTGGAGCTACGGGGCGTGTTTGCTAAGTTTCTGCTTCATTTGTCACGAGCCCTAAGCCTTGAGCCCTCGACCCTGACTTCCCGAATCCCAAGAACTGCTGCAGGAAGTATTTGGAGGAGGGCGGTGTCAAGAGACACTTTGACTTAGAGGCAGTTCTCCAGAAGCTTCGAGAAGGCACCTGTTCCGTCAACCTAGTGCTGTTGTTGGCTTTGTCCGTATTGCGCTCAGGGTCATGCTATTCTTCTGACCAATGTCGTTGCTATTTCAAACGCTATCATTACCAAACTTCATGGCAGTGATAAATTGCTGTTAGGTGGTGCTTTCTTGTTCTCATGGAGAGGCAAAATGCTTTCAAAAGGGCACCGGCAGAAGTCGGTCGGTACTGGCGGCCAAAGCACAATCTAAAGGGGCGGTAGCTGATGGTAGCTGGTGCTGGAGTCAGGTCGGCTCTAGCGCGGAACATGTCGTCCAAAGGGCCGTCAAAAGAGCAGTCGCTGATGCTCATGAGGCTGGCCTTTGTTCGCTCCAAAACTCCCAAAGCCCCAAACTGCCCCCCTACATCATGAGCTTCCTGAGCATCAGCTGCATTGGCTGTCTCTTGAGGGCCCAACCCGCCGCAGCATCATGAACATCATCAGCATCAGCAACATATGTTTGACTTGGGTCGGTTCTGGCACGAAAGATGTCAGCGAAACGGTCCGCTAACGGGCAGCAGCGTGCCCATGAAATCGGGTCGGTTCTACTTGTAGCACGGAATATGTGGCCGAAAGGACTGCAGAGTTCCCAGTTAGCCGTCCTTGACAGCATTTTCTGCAGGCCGCGTTCATATGCCCTGACATGGATCTCCAACTCCTCTGGTTGAGGCATGCGCCAGCAGTATCCTCTGGCCCGCGACATCTTCCGGAAGTTCGATGCCGATCACGATGGTGTGGCAGCCACAGCTTGTGCTGACAAGACATGTACAAGCTGAACCTCATAGCAATGGTGGTATGATGCTATTGATTATGGTAGGAATAATTCTGGGAGGTCAACAGTGTCATGGCGTTGACTTCGTAGTGACGGCGACAGACTGGGACCCAGGTCCTCACACAGAGCGAGTTCAAGAATGCCTTGATCAAGTGGGGCTTCCAGGCAAGTTCCTGACTGCCTTTCTGTGTATAGGGATTGAATAAGGGTTATATAGGGAATATATAGGGATTGCATAGGGGCTTTGCAGGGCCCATAGTAAGATCCTTAGCGAATGCTGGTGGTTGCGTGCGTTTGGTGCAGTGGCAGATTCAAATCTCCGCCTTCAGGTGAGCTGCAGTCTAAACTCCTTAAAGGGCATTATCTAGGGCATTATATATAAACCCTAAAACCCTAAACCCTAAACCCTACCCTAAACTATAGGGGACTACTATGGCGGACATTAAGGGGGATACTAGGAGCGTAGACAACAGCTCAGGTGACAGAGGAGGAGGCCTTGATCATCATGAAGGCCTTCGACTCACGCAAGGAGCCGCAGGGGTACTAGGGTTTAGGGTTTAGGGGTTTAGGGTTTTTAGCGTTTTAGGGTTTAGGGGTTAAGGTTTAGGGGTTAGGGTTTACTTCTCCCAAGCTTCTTTGTGGCTTCATAGATTTGGGTTGACATGCCTCCGTTCGGTCATGTGTTGGCGACGGTCCTTCAAGTACTTTTGAGGGTTTAGCTGTCGGACATATTGCGCAACCTGGTCGGAGTTCGGACTCAGCACTACTGTCATTGCTTCGCAAGAGGGACTCCAGATTCTGGACCTCGCTCCTGCAATCCAAACCATGATGCATCGCTGCACCACTTTTACGAGGACCCTGGAAATCTTCGTGCAACTTAAGAACAAATCCGACCAATGTGTCATGTGTCTGTTCAAGGCCAGCCGACCTGTGTTGTGTCCAGATCCGGTTCCTGGGCATTCCTGCACAGAGCAATGTGGTAGAAACGATTGCTCACCGCTCACCTCATTACAACGCGCGCAGAATAAGAAGCAGTGGTTGTGTTGCTTGCTGGCATCCCTGGAGGAAGAAAAGCAAGGAATGTTGACATCGCCATGCAAGCTAGCTAGTATCTAACAGTGGCTGTAGGACTCCACAACGAGCACATTCTCATGTTCTAGGGGCTTTAGGACAGATGATGCATATGACAAGGCTTCCGTATACACGGGTGAGAGCTTCCCCAGCAGGACGGCCAGATCAGCTACAACGAATTCTGCGACACCCTCATTGATGAGGACTACACACATGCACCCCGACAGCATGTGGAGTTGTTGGGTTGTGATAGCCAGTGCTCTTATCTGATCTTCATTGTTGATTATTGCTCTCATTGCTGTGATGTTCATATTCATGCTAGGATTTCCTCAGGATCTGAAGTCTGGTTTGCAGTGGACATTTGGGAAGATGCCAGGTCATGATGAAGCAGCGGCCGAAGCTAAACCAGGCGCTTCACTAGCTGAGAGTTTCCCAGCCCTCTAGAAGGGATCGAGGAGATTCGCCACAAACACCATGATCTTACCACCCTGCAGTAGTTGGCATGAAGCTGAGAAATTTGTTTTAGATCTCCCGCTTCGCAGTTGCTATTTGGGTGCGTATCAGCGCTCTGTCAACACCCTTGCTCCTGCCAGGAAGTTGGGGACTACCCTCAGCTGGCCAGGACACATGCCCTCAAAATGAGTTTGTATCCTTTCAGGTTCCCGCGTCGTAGATGCCATGTACGCAGGACAAAGCTGGAGGAGCAAGGCGAAAGAGAGAAGATCCGGGCTGCGGTGAGAAACATGGGAGACGTCGTGTACAAGTGGCTCGGTCCAACCTCACTTTTGGTTGGACTTTTTTTGGTGGCCATTCTCAGCAAAAGCGCCGCGACCAGGCACAATGCCAACTTCATGCGTCTCCTCAAGGTGGTGGCCCTTGTCAGCCTACAGGGTCTTCGACTTTGTTGCACCCACTTGGACCGAGGAGTTCGCACACCTGACGCATGAGAACACGGTGACCTGCGAACAGATTGTCCAAGCATTGGACACCATCGGTAAGACATTCTCGCTAGAGGACCCATGTCGAAGCCAAAGCCGTCAGCGGGTCCTCAAAGGCGCATGATGCATGATGCCCCATTCGCTGTCAGGACGTGCAGCGGTGCGTGTAGTTGCCTCAGTTTTGGCCGCTTTCAATGAACACCCCAATGAGAACAAGCCAGCCTCAGGTCCTATGTTTTGCCGGATGCTGACTTCGATAAGGTCGAGTATGTGCCGTTCTTGAAATCTGCCGGAGCCTTCTAAATGATGGGAGTCATTAGGCCCATTAAGCCAGGCTTTGCAGATGTAGGCAAGCTGAAGCTTTCCGTGCTGAGGTTGTAACGTCCTTCCATGACCTCAGCGCAAGTCGATGAGGCAGATCCTGCCATTCAAGAAACGATTTTGGACCTCGACCCTGCTTGAGGTCGGCAAGCTGCAGAGCTGCAAAGGACGTGAGAAGCGCGGTTAGGTTAGCTTAGCTTAGCAACATCGCCTTGGAAGTCTAAAGCATAGACATCAAGCCCCGGCTACCACCGGAATACTGGGTCGATGTGTGTTCCACAAGTTTCACCGAAGAGGTTTCCCCACAGTTGATGCCGAAGGTACTGTGTGCCTGAATCTGGGCAGCCGGAACGCTGTGTCACAAAAGCTGTCATCGAACCTTAATTCGGAGAACTGTCCAATCCTCGTCCTTTGGATTACCTTGGCCAGAACATCCCGTCCTGCCATTACTGCTAGTATTGTGACTACTGCTAGCAGTATTATTTGTTCTTACTAGCACACAGTTTTTGCTGCTTCTCCTCCTACATCTGCTGCTACTAGTAGTAAGGCATTCATAGACCGAACGCGAGCCATGCAGTGGTACATCCTGGCAGTCTGGTCCGAAGCCAGCGCTGAAATCAAGAGGAAGGCAACAGACTACAGAAACATCAGGGTCCCCCAAACCCGGCTCCGAAATAAGGGGTACTGTATTGTAACACTTCATGTGGGTAGGGTGCGCTTTCCACTTTCAATACATGATGTGGTGCCTTGTGCGACCCCTAGGCCCCACTCTACGAGGTAGTTTCCCAAAATGGGGGGACCCCAATATAGACGCAAAAATCCTATAGTCCTTATTATGCGGACCCCCAAAAAGGTACCCCTAATTTTGGGAAACCCCCACCTTTGCTGAGGTCCATCTACAGACCCCCATAGCTTCCGCTTCAAAGTCTGGACCTTGGCAAGCGCTTTCAGTGTATGGTTCTCCTGAAGTTGCCAGAATATGGAGTATATGGGGGTCTTATTATGATACTGACTAAATACATATGAGATATAGTCTAAACTCCTTAAGGGGGGGGTTTATATGGGGGATTATATAGGGGACTACCATAGGGATTATTAAGGGGATACTAGGAGTTTAGACAATCCTGAAGTTGGCAGAATATGGAGGTTTCCGAAAATTAGGGGTACCGTTTTTGGGGGTCCCCATAATAAGGACTGTAGTGTGTTGTGGTCCATATTCGGGTACCCTTCTTTTGGGAAACTACCATATGGAGTGCATGGGGGTCTTATTATGATACTGACCAAATACATATGACATATCCTATCTAATTAGGGGGACTACATGGGAAGGGGGGATGGGCCGATGGCCATGTTAAACCCAAACGCTGCGACCCGAAACCGGAAGTCGCTGAAGAATCAGATCTGAAACGATGGGCAAGTTTTGCACATTCCCGCCTTAATTCACCAAGGAACTGCAGAAAGTTCCCCCTAGCCTTGCACAAGCGGGCGCAGAACTTCTTGAAAGGTAACAACACCCATCTTATATCTAAACTCCCAGCCCCACCACAAGACAACCAAAATTATGTCCTAATTATCGGTCAAGGCCCCGTCGTTGCCAAGCGCCGAGACAGTCTGGCAGGCACTCAGTGCTTGGTGTTGTTTGTGTGGTTCGGCTTGTGGCCCTTCATAGATTGCGGAGTGCATGTATATGCGCTCGCCCTCCCGCCCAAAGATCCATATTTGAACAGCGTTTAGTCTCATATCTACAATTTCTGGCGTGTGTGGACGAGGAAACCCGAACAACTCTGGACGAATCCGCTCACTGGCCTTGATTCTTGTACATAAACCCTTGACTAAAGATGCTTCAAATCTAACGGGTAATTCTTAGATCCTGGGTTCCTGGTTTTATTGATGTACTTCTCTCTTCCTACGTGCCTTTCGAATTCCTCTGGAATTCTCAGATCCTGGGTTCTCATATTTCTCAAGGCTTCAGACCTTACACCAGAGTTTCAGGTGTTGATGGGTGCTCTAGCATCCTGGGCCTTGATTCTCATTTTCGTGATTTTTGCTCTGAAAATTTAGTTGCTTATGTGATATGTTTGAAATCTACAGAGAAATCTGGTTTTTCTTTACGCAAATCAATTACGAAACATGCTTCAAGCGTAAAGGGGAAGTCTGCTTTCCTGGGCGTTCTTCTTGCATAACCCCCTGTACTAAAGATGCTTCAAATTTGAATGGTCCTGGGTTGCTGAGCTTCTCTGCATGATGCTGTGTTCTTTAACAAAATTTATTCGAAAATGAGATACCGAACTCTTGATTTCTTGGATTTCCCAGGCTTCGGTAGGATTCCGGTCTACAGGAGCTCCTACTGACATCTCAGGTTTTGGAAAACTGGTCTTTTGGCACTTGCTGAGGTTTGGCACTATTTTGGCTATCAAGGTTTGCAACAGCCTGAGGAGGTAGCAACACAACATCGGGGTCTCAAGATTTTTCATTTATTTTGATACATCCTCAGTTTTTTTGCAAGGATTTCAAGCAAACTATTGCCCAAACCTGAGGAAGTACCAAAAACTCAAAATTTGGAGGTGAACATGCTGTCGAAACCTGAGGAGGTACCAACAAAAAAAGGAAGTCTTCAGTCAGGCGCAGGACCTCCGGTGTATATTCTTGCCTTCTCAGGTGTACCAAAAAAGCAAAGTTACTAAGCGCACCCTCGAGGACACAAAGTTCGGAGTTGCAGCATATGCACATCATGTGAGAAGCGGGAGTTTCCCAAATTTAGGGGTACCTTTTTGGGGTCGTAATGTGAGGAATATTGTATTTTGGGGTCTATACTGGGGGCCCCCTGTTTAGGGAATCTAGCAATTCAGCCATTCTTTGCAGTGTTGTCAGCGTTTCGATACAAGCGTATGACGTGTTTCTAAGTAGGAGAATGCGTGCACGACCTCAAAAGCATGTTGGAGGGTGACCATATGAACCCAGAGTAGCACTCGACAGCATGTTTTAGTGTAAACCAGACCAGATAGTGGATCTTTGCACCCCATCCATAGATTTCTCCTGGTTTTGAATCTGAGCCCCCTAAACTCTGAGCTTCAACCCCTGAACTCTAACCCCAAAACCCTTTACTGTGCTGAAAGCTAAAGCCAGGCCGAGCTGCAGACGGCACGGCTACCCCAGCCCACCTATGGCGCAGCGACTTGCTGGGCTCTCAAATCGATGGATCCCCACATGGGAGTTCCCCAAAACAGGTCGGGTCCTGGAGAAATATAGTGCTCATGGACGATTATTATGGGGGTCCTCATTAGGGAATACCTTAAGCACATTACCAGCAGCATGCCAGCAAACTTAGCAGACCTATGCAAGAATAGATTCAGGCTGATGACCAGAAAACCCTGTCACGAGTAGGTAGTAAGAGTAGTTCCAGGCTGTAGGAGTCCGCAGGAGTTGTAGCTGGAAGTGTTATGCAGGATCTGCTATGAAAACAAAAAAGCTGACTGCCAGTGCTCAAAACCCAAGCCCTCAAGCCTAAACTGAGAAGGCCTCTTCCGGTAGCGATTTACCAAGAGCTCCTGCATTTCAGGAAAGGAAGTCTCTGAATCCAGACTAGCAGTCCCCTGACAACTCCCGCCAAACGCTTCAAGGATTTCCCAAATAGGAACTCAGAGTATCTCAGAGTCGAAGGAATATAGCTTCAGAGTGGGGTTTGGAGTTTAGTTTAGGGTTTGGGGTTTAGGGTGGGGAGTTCGAGGCGCTTCTGCCTTACGTCGGCGACTGGAGATTTGGAAGGCTCGCGCCCCGCGCGGATGTTAGGGTGCACTTTTCGGCTACTCAAGAAAAACCAAACCGGCATGTTTCTCACATGTTCATGATCGGCCCCAAGAACCTATGCCTTGTGCAAGGTGAGGACTTGCCCTCGGGTTTCTGAACCTATTAAACATGTAATGTATTACTTCTCCTTTCCAATTACGGCCACCACCAGAACTACGGCTGCCGCCGCCGCCGCTGCTGCTGCGCTTGCCACTGCCGCCGCCATTGCTGCTGCTCCCCTTCCCCCCCTCCTCCTCTCGGCCTCCTCATCCTGGTCCTGCGATCCCTACAACCCCTGACTGAAGCTCGCCACAGATTCGCTCCGTGGCACCGGCGCGGAGCAACTCAATGGCCCTGACGGCGGAGGAGGGCTTGGGATCCTCAGCTGTTGGCCACGCTGGGTTGATATGACTAGTAAATAAAGATTCCTGTTCTTTATGCAGTCCACAGAAACGCAGAGTCAGGTCATGCGTACTGCATATTTTTGCCTATGTGGAATTCATCAGGCTATGCCACTAGCGGGAAAGTTTTACAGCGCTCAGCATTGTTAAGCAACAGCTGCAATGCCTTTTTTTGAAGCTGTGCTCAATGGTAAGCACGACGGGTGACACGTGAATTGCTTTCAGCATGTTGTGAAGGCTGGTTACGCAGCAGTCATATTGGGCGACAGCTGCGATGCGCCCAACTCGTGTTCAAGCAAGTTCCGCAGAAATTTGAGCAGCTCGCGAAACAAAAAGACAGGCCTTTGACACTGTCATGGAAGTTTAGTAGTAATCTGTTGTGCCTCAAGTACATTGAGATGAGCCCATACGCAATTCCTCGCCAGCAGGAAGTTCCCGCATTGATTTTCGACGCCGACTTCGAATGTGGAAGCCATGAGCTTGGCAATTGTAGGGACGGGATGTGGTAGTTCTGGATATCGGGGCGCCTTAAAGCAGGGCTCACTATTGCTTCGGGGCTTCTGACTTCCAAACGCAGCAAGGAGCCCGCACAGTTTTGGGAAACTACCTCTCTATCATCTGCTGTCTGTCGAATTGAAGCCCTCCTTCCCCAAGTTTGGAAAGCTCAAGTGCCTACTATGAGGCCTGGGTCCGGTAACACGGATGATGGCGCGTGAGTACGAGGCAGCTACGCACATCACATCGTTCTGCATCCTCTGCATTAGGGGAAGATGATGGGTCACTTTTTGGGATCCTCCTGATGATAGCTATGTTGTTTTAGGGGGGCACGCGGGGTCCCCAATTCGCGAAACTCTCACAGTTGGATAACAATTGCGCTTCGACTGCTGGAGAGCACGAACATTCTTCGTGATGCGAAGGTACAGCTTCTTTCTGATGCCGGAGGTGGTTATGTACAGTGGTCTCCCAGTCGCATTTCCGCCGGAAAAAGAAGGTCAAAGAGGATTGAAACTCTGCCTGCCAGTGAGGTTTTGTTTCCGGGTGAAGAACATGTGTGTCGGTTTGCACGTGCCCCAGTGACGCACATCTTCTTGCAGCCGGTGCCTCGTACCCGAACTTGTGTCAGGCCCTACACATTTCACCTGACGAATTTGGTGAAGCCGGGAAGTCTTTTTGTCCGGCGCTGACTTGTGCTCGGATTGTTCTGCAGTTTTCCCAAGGCTTCACGTTTGCCCATGGAAGACCAACTTCAATTCAGCCCCCACAACGGCCCTAAAGACCCCGAGGCAGGTGCAGGTAGAGCGCATGCCCACTCCCTCAGCCCTTTTCAAACAGAAGCCCATGCCTTGCTGTTCTGGGGCCTGGGGAAGCTTGGAGTTCCCCCCGAGGATGACGGCTGCCAACCTGTTTTATTCTCCAAACGGAGAATGGAAGAGTTCGGGATTGGCTGGTCCCGAGAAGGCCCTGGCCTGAGAGGGTGTGCAACTAAAGTAAGGTTTGTGATTATGGTGCCATAGGGTCTCCTAGGAATAGTTGTAAGTGCATATATTCGGTGTGGAATTTGGAGGATATCCGAGGTTGTTTGTGTCATTTTGCTGCCACGACGGCTCCATTGTTACTTACCACGACAAAGTCACTACCGTCAGCTGACTTCCAGGAACTGATGTGGCCTACTACCCCTGTGGTTCTTTGGCTGCACATAGCCTGCTGCAGGAGCAAACGCAGAGGTTGCGGAGGGACGGGGTCTACCTGAGTAAGCTCCGATCTGCCTTCTTTGGTTTAGGGTTGAGGGCTTCGGCTTTAGGGTTCTGTCACGCTCGTTAGTTGACTGAGGTTTCGGTACAGGGGCTCGGAAGCACTACTGCGTGTCCTTCGACGTTGTCTTCCCATTCGAGGAGGTTCGGAGAGTCGAAGCACCTTGAAAGAGAGAACAGTTCTGACCAGAGTAACAACAATCGGCCAGACAGAGCCATCATGATAGTACGAGAACCAGATATGTCATCAGTCAATATTGTGCCAGTATTCTTGTAGTCTTTCTTATGGCAGCCAGCAACACGAAAATATCACAGTCAACGCAATGCAGGAGCCAGCTGTTGTGCAGCAGTTTGCAGATTTCGAGTAGCAGACTCATCCTGCCGCGAATTTGCGCCTAGAAGCAGTAGCTGCAGGCCGGAAGTGAAGACTCCACTATTGTCACTACGCAGCCAATAGCCCCCCCACCAGGAGTCCAAGAAACAGACCTTGTTATCATCTTCTTAAAAGGATAGTATTACTATTACTGTCATTAGGAATTATAGTACTACTGTATGTTTGTTGTTTTTATTGTTATTGTTGAGTCCTTGTCCAATGCCATTCCCCTTAAGACGCTCAGCTTGCTCGAGTAACGTCTCTTGCCTGGAGCCATGGCGGAAGCTCAAGCTGGCAACCGACGTGCCTTGCCGGGGGGTCTCCCAAAATTAGGGGCTATAATAAGATATAGTAAGGATTATAGATGATTATTATAGATGACTATATATAGATATAAGAAGGATTATAGATGATTATATATAGTATATTGGGCGGGGTCTATATTCTGATGCCAAAGTCAGTTTGCTTTTGTGGTCAGGCTGCCCGGGTCAACCCACCGTAAGGTTCTTTGCAACTGTGATATTCATAGCTTCGCACGTTCTCAATCATCATGGTCTTGTCTCGGCGGAACTTGAAAGTCAATATTGAGACATGCTGGTGCAGATCTTGAACTCAGCTTGGTTTGCCTGAGGAAAGAAGTCCAGTGATGAGGGGATTCCATGGGCCATGATCCTGATCCTCCTGCTGCTGCTGGGCTTCTGCTACCAGATTCTCCAACAGGAGACCCCAAAACTGAAGCCCCCTCTGAACCCCAACCCACTACACCCCCAAACCGCAGCGCGCAGGAAGCAACGAAGACAGAAGTGACCATTCTGCTGACAGGCCACCTTGCATTCAGCTTCGGGTAGATCGCAATATTTGCTCATCACTACTACTCATAATAGCAGTACTAGCAGCAGTAGTTGTTGTTGTTTCTGCTGCAGCAGCAGTAAAAAGCAGCAGCCATCAGCAGCCATTGTTGCTTTTGGATGATAGCAGGCAAAATGAGGCTTAAAACCATATGCAACGTTAAATAAACAATACCTGTAAATCATACATGGTTTTGGGCTTGTGCCTCCAAATTGGCTCAGCAAAAAACCTAGAGTGGTTGTCGCAGGTCGATCGCTTAGCTTCTAAACCTTAAGCCCAACCCCCAATCCGTGAAGCCTAGCCAGACGCCCCCTAAACCCTAGACCCTAAACCCTCCAGAAACTTCTGAAGAAAAGTTCCCACAAAAAAAAACTAAACCTGAAATCGTGAACCCGAATTCACAATCCCTTTTGAACCGAAAGGTCTGGTCACCTCCATCTTTGGCCCAGCGGAGTCCAGAAATGCCCTGCCGCAGGCAACACCTTTTCGAATTAAGAAGAGGTCCTGCAGACCCACAAAATTTGGAGAATAGTTCGTATGGAATTCTGACTTCCTGCAATTTTGGGGTTGCTGAATTCATGGCCCTTTGTCAGGTAGTGCTTATAATTATTGTGGATGCATTCTTCCTGTCCACTTTATACTGGAAATGTATTGGCGCGCTCCAGCTTTGAGACCCATCTTGTGAGCTTTGGCAAGAGAGCTTCTGTATTGCACTACGGCTTCGCGTGCGATGTAGGTGGGGTGGCGGATTTGAGAATTCTGCAACAAGACTGCCGTGCGCAGGAAAGGGATCGTTCGGAAAGAGCCCAGCATCCCCAGATATCCTTGAACCCTACACTCGACTTTCTAAACCCCGCTGCAAGGCCTAAACCAAAGCCTATATCCTCAAACCTAAGCACTCAAACTGAGCCTCAAACTCGATCCGATTACACACTAGAAGCCCGAACTCCGCCCGAAGTCGCCTGGTAGGGCCCTCCAGTGCTGCCGAGAGACGTTTATGTCTTGGTTTCTTGGCGCATGTTGGATAGTCCATTTGATGGGGTTCTAGGTTATAGGCTTCAGGGTCAGGGATTGTCGTTGAAGCTTTCCGGGGTTACTGCTTAAGGTTCCAGACTAAGCCGGCGTAATAGGGTATCGGCATAGGGCCTAGGGGATTGGGGTCATGTTGGGCATGTATGGTCTTGCAGGTAGGGCTTACGGGCTTGAGATATGGCTTGAGCGCTTTGTGAGGGCCATGGAATTATTAGCTGATGTAAGGACAGCTGGGTAGCCTGGGGCTTAGAATCTGCTTGTCGTCTTCTCCCGATGCTGCAGCAGTTCGAACTACAAATCTATCACTGGCTCTGCAGACCACACGCCACCGTCACAACAAGTACCGCTCTTATCGAAGTGGACGTAGAGCGAAACAGTGTACTTGACAGCATCCGCCAGTGAGGAGAAACGAAGCAATCACAGCAATCGCCGTCACCCCTAAACCCTAAACCCCAAACAGGTGTTCTTTGTCCTGGCCATCTTTTTGATGAACTGGACTCTGCGGCTTGCAGTGGTTGAGCCATTCGCTCGACTGGCCGTGGGCATCCGCGGGGACACGCCACCTTGGCGGCATTGACCAGACTGTGAATCAGAATTTGTATAGTCCCTCTTAAGTAGATAGATAGAATTCTGGGGTCATATAGGGATAATGGAAAAGAAAATGGAAACTACTATTTAGGGTTTAAGGTTTTGGGTTATGTTACAGCTGTAAACCAAACTCATCAGACGGACAGCTTCAAAAGAAGTTACCCGTAATTTGCTGCCATCGCGGGAGCCTGATGCAGAGCTGTTTAAACCGGAGCTCGCGCTTTAATTTTGACATGGGCCTTCAAGGCAGCTAGCACGGAGCCAAGGGGCATAAGCATCAAAGCTTGAAAGCACATCTAAAGAGAAGTCTTGAAACTCCCATGATGATTCCAGACACGGCTGTGACAGTAAACCTTGCTTCTCACATCTGCAAGTCCTCCACGGTGCTGAGGCTAGTAAAATTCTCGCAGTCTGTCCTGGAGGCCGCTGTTGGGTGGCAGGGATGACGACCACTACTGACGCAAGGTTTCAGGGAGGTATGCATGTGACCTTGTCCTGCCTGCCATAGTAGCTGGAAAACTGCTGTGCATGCAGCTTTTTGTTTGAGCATGTTTGAGCTGCAGTTTGCTGTGCTATCGAGGCAATAATATACGGCACCTTCGCCATCATTGGAATCTCCATTGCTCCTCGGGAGAGAGTGGTCCAGCATGGACGCTGCTGTCGGTTTTAATCCAATCCACTTCATACTTGAATTGGTTTCCTAAGCCCCTAGTTCCAGACAAGCATTGTCAAGCTTTACCGTCATGTTAGTGACTTTGGGCAAATAGATCATGATGAGTCTGAAGAAGAAGATGACGATCATGATTAAGATACTTGTAGGAGGGTAGCTGTATACGTCAGGCTCCTATAAATTCCAAAAGATAAGTCTCCCCTAGAAGTCTGATAGGGTTCAGGGCTGCCAGCAAAGTTGTAGCTTTGGATGTGGCTTCCGCCTGGAGTTGGCGGTTACGGGTCCAGCACCAGCTTCAAGGTTTTGTTGTGGTGGAAACTGGGATTATATAGGGATTTATAGGGTTTAGGGTTTCCCAAAATTAGGGGTACCTTTTCGGGGGCCCCTATAATAAGGACTATACTATATTCCAGCAGCATTTTGTCATTTTCTTGTCCAATATCGTTTTCTGAGGTCCCAGCACAGCCTTGGTCTTGGCCCTCGGCCAATTGGTGGCGGGGCTTCGACAGCGGTGCCCGGGAATCACACAGTTTAGGGTGCAGGATTGTAAACAATGAACCTCTATCACCCTAAGCCCTGAACCCATAATGAAAACTCCCGCAGTATAATGGTACTATACTGGCGAGTTATGAGGTGGCTTGGGGTTGGGGTTTAGAGTGGCAGGCTAAGCAGGCTTGGTAGCAGGAATGACAGTAGAAATGGATGCGGGCGTGTGTGCGCGTGTGTGCGCGTCCTATCAGGGTCTTGGTATCCGCTGCTATCTTCTGGGCTGGTTTGCATACCTCCAAAGGCTTCGAATTTGACAAGGAAATGATGCCCGTGCTGCAAACATGTACATTATACATAAGATGCGAGTTGCAGCTGCGGCTTGATTCTGTCAGTGACTTGAGCCATTGCTACTTGTGCCGATTGTTTCTCTTGGGGGCTTCTATGACCACAGCAGCAGGGGCTAGTCACCGCTCTTCTGCGCCTCTTACTGTATTTAAGACGATGAGTACTGAGACCATTCTGCGGCGTTTTGATTATTGCAAATATAATGCTGGCCACAGCAACCACACCGTGGCGACTACCAGGACTACAACGCCTTCCACCACTTAGCACCGCGGCCTCCACCGCTCCACCACTGGATCACCGCCGCCCTCACCGCTTGCACTCATACCGCGTGCAGACCAATCATTTACGGATAGTCTACTTCCCTGATTCTACTGCTCGGTTTCGTGCACTCTGTGGACTTTGCTTCTAGCATGCCCTTTGCGAAGTGTCAAAAGCTGGTTGCAGGGGAGCACTTGATCATGCGGTCTGACTTGCGCTGCTTCTACATCCTCTACGGGGCCCGCTACATCCAGGCCCGCGGTCGCGCTGAGTGCTGGCATGGTGTTAGCCTGGTTTGGAGTGGCAGGCTGCAGTCACAGTCCTCCTGGAGCCCAAGAGAAAAGACTTCCTGGAGATGATGGAGCCTTTTTCGGCAAAGTCTGACAGAATCCCGCAGTTGTTTACGAATTCATGTGCAGGAGGAATTGCAACAACTTATACATTACATGTTATACCTACATATACATATTCATATATACATGAAAGCCGCGATTCGGTTCGGTGCGGTTTCGGTTATTTCTAAA
>CAJNIZ010021358.1:51741-68924 GCA_905231905.1 Symbiodinium pilosum
AGTTCCTTAAAAGCAACCCAGCAATTTTTGCGAGGTGGGCTCAGCGAGCTGAGCTTTGGCTTCGCGGGCTCAGGTCAAGGGCCAGGGCATCGAGGCCTCCTAAGCGTGGTACCACGAAGTTCCCCGCAGGTGACGATGAGAAGAGCCGCCGAAACCTCAGCCCACATAGCTGCTGAAGAGTCCACTACAAGAGACTGCTTTCTGAGGTGAGTTCCAGCGGTCATCTGCACCACCCGACCGTGAGCCCGACATGTTGCAGCGGCTCAGAGTGCAAACGCGGCTTGGCAACGCCTCCCAATGCAAAGCCTCCTGGCAGGCTGTGTTGGCCTTGGACAAGGGACCGGAGGGCAAATTTCGAGGAGACAAGCAGCACGTTCATGACGCTCATGTCTTACAATCTAGATCTCATCTACCCCCTGCCAGACCAGCTTTCACAAGGTTGTGAGATTGTTTTTGCTTTTCCTTCGCCGCTACGAAACCGCAGAAGCTGCCTTGGACTGGTGGGCGCGCAGACTCTGAAAGACATTCGGGCAGGCTTCCAGGCGCAGGCTCCGAGCATTGCCATTGCAGTCGCAAGCTGGCTGCCTCATTGAGACTACGATGCGATAGATTCAATGGTAAGTAGAAAGCCTTTCTGCGCTGACACACAGGTGAGTAAGGAGGTGGAGCCAAAGCCTCTGGGGGCCATGAGCCCCTCGAGCCTTGCTGTCAAAGCAGCAGAAAGGCCTGCCTGTTGCCAGAAGTGTGTCGCATGGAGTGGCCCTGCAGTCAGGGCTGGGCTCCCCGAGAACAATGTGGGACAACCAGAAGCACTCATGTAAACTTGCCCGCTACCACTGCCAGTGCTGCTGCTGCTGCTGATCATGCTGTTGTTGGCCTCTGTGGTGGTGATAGTGATGATAGTCACTGATCGTCATGAGCGGTGGCGGCGGTGGTGTTGAGCGTATTTGTTTTTCACGATGGCAGACTGTTTTTCAAAGAAATCTTCGACCGGCAGTGCGACAAACCAGAATGATCAGACTTGCAAAAACAGCGATGAGGTAGAGTTTTCCTGACGCTGTTGAGCTAGGCTAGACGTGATAGTCATCGGCAAGGCAGCAGCAGCAACAGCAGCGGTTGTGCATGGTCGTGCCTGATGACCAACTTGCCCAGGGAGACGCCCATCTCGCCACACTCTCCATCTGCAACACCCAGGGTGCAGGTCCCAGTCGCGCCTGGGAACAGCCTCAAGTCATACAGTTAGTGTAGGGTTTAGGGGGTTATATAGTATATTATAGTACATTGGGGTAGTATTGGGATAATGAAAAAGAAAGTGGAAGCTAATGTATTTTGCACATATTTACGCTTGTGGGGCTGAATTAATCATGGAGAATCGAGTTGTCCATGTTAGCAGCGGCTCTGGTGATGACAATAGCGCCTGCGACTTGTCCAAATTTAGATCCAAACAAGATCCAAATATGATCCCCCTTAAGCAGATTGAACATGGGTTTGGGTATGTTTTAATGAGATCCGCATATACCCCATATTCTATCTGCTTTAGGGTGACTATATATCCACAAAATCTAGCTGCATGCAAGGCTGCTGTGACGGGTGCCATGTTCAGCTTCTCGGAGCCACAGGGGCTTGGGCCCCAGATTCCAGCTGCACTAAGCCTCTTCGACTACTTGGGTTGCTGTTAAGGAACTTAAGTTACCATAATGGGTATATATAGAAAATAATAGGGTTTCCCAATATAGTAACTTAATTTAAGTTCCTTACCAGCAACCCAGCTATTTGGGTTGGGGCTTCAAAAGATACCCTCGCCACTTGTGCTACTCGGATACAAAGGCATTATAATTAGAAGGATGACCTAAAGATGTCTAGTTAGATTACGGTATAAAAATCCATCAATGCAGGATGTGGTACAGCCTCCTGGTGAACGACATGGGCCCATCACCTCAAGAGGCTAGGCGCTTTGCAGACTTAGGGGGATTCTCAAAACCACAGGTACCGTTTTGGGACCCTACTGCAGTTAGAGCTGTACTATTGCGTGTAAGGGCTGCATGTTGTGGGTGTGAGACAGGGTCCGATTCCAATACTTGTCTCGTGAAGAGTCATCTTTTTCTGCCCGTCAGAAGGTTGGGCGAGACCCATTCTGGACTTGGTCTGGCTCCTGTTTTTCCTTGCTCCCCGCCTTCCCTGCGACGATCTCAATGTGTCCGTAGAATTTTCAGCATTTGCGATATAGTGTGGGGCATCAAGCAGCATCAGCTACTCCTGGCGAGAGTGCCCATCTGAAGCAGCTGGTATCATGAAACTGGGTTGATCAGAACTGTCCTGTCCAGGACCTCGACAAGGTGGTCTCGCACCGCTGGAGCTTTCAAGGCGGGCGACGGGGCTCATCAGCAGGTGGGTAGGTTACAACATGAGGGTCCCAGCTTCGTACCTCCAAATACTGGTGCCAGATTCCAGTTTGTACCCAACGAGAATCCACTATTTCGAGACTAATTAGCTCACATGTTAATGTTAAGAATTGACAAGACAGCTTTGCCAGAAGAAGCATGCTGAGGAGGCGTGCTGCGGAAAGTGGTTGCTTTGTAACTTTTTTTCGCTGAACTTCCGGTGAGAATCGGCATCCATGCGCGTGTGCATTTTCATGGTCAGGGCCTTGAATGCTGGCATGCGCACGTTTTCTCGTGGAAGCGGCAGTAGGATCTAGCGCATGTGATCGGAGTAGTTGCCAGAGTCTTGCGAGCGTGTTAGGTGCTGCTGACCTGAATTCCATAATTTCATGTTGATGGTGGTCATTTGAGACGGTAGCTGTTGTTGACCCGCCAGAGCTTCCTGATGGCTTTCATACCTTTCAATCCTTTCAGTGCATGGAAGAGATGAAAGACCAGAATGAAAAGTGACTGCTCTTCCGCTTCCACGTGCTCTTCCTCAGGCTTCCAGAGGCAAACTGGGGGGACCCCAAATGATCCCAATATAGACCCCAAAATAATATAATCCCTGCTTAGGGGACCCCCAGAAACGGAGCTCTAGTTTTATGCAACACTGATCCATACAAACCACTACATACTCCCAGTGTCCACTCCCCCGCGTATATAATCCGTATAATTCCCTAGACCCCAAACCCTACACCCCAAACTCTAAACCCTAAACCCTAAAAATCCTAAACCCTAAACCCTGAATCCTACTGATATTTCCTGGACAATTTCCAAAATGCTCCACCGGCAGGCGCTCTGGAGCTCGCCTCGTCGTCTTGGCTTGTGGTGCTTGACAACTTCAAGATAAAAGGGAGCAGAGCTGGAAGCTTTAGGACATTTAGGGCTTTAGGCTTTAGGGTTTAGGCCTTAGGGGGAGGATGTAAGGCAGTTAGGGATCTAGGGTTTTCCAGTTTAAGGGGAGGGTCTAAGTCATATAGGGATTTAGGATCTAGAGCTCGGGATAGGGGATGAATGGGCAGCAAAGATCCACAAACCCGCTTGTTCCACAAGATGGACTCTTAGATGTACGGGTTTCCCAAAACTATGGGTACCACTTTGAAGATCCGTATAGTCAGGACAACAATATTTTGGGATCTATATTGGGGTGCCCTATACCGGGAAACTACCGTGTCCCCAAAGCTTCAGGAGTTATTGATTGCTCGGAGAAAGTAGGTCATGTTGATCTTTGGCGTAGCCCGTACACAACTGGATGCAACAGATTTCAAGCCTACTGATTTGTCATTCGCTACATTCCTCAGGTGAGAAGCAAATTATCCCGACCGTCGCTGCTTCTTTATTTGCGCAGCCAGGCAAGGAAAGAGTATTTGCTACTTCATCCTGCCTGGGGCCCCAGCAAGGTGGTTGCCTGTTCCGGGTCATAGGAGAACCCTCTATAATGAGACTGGACTACTGCTGCTTCTTCGCTGTCGTTTCTCTGCTTGCTACTGCTACTAGCCTACTAGCAGGTGCTGCAAGTGTCGCAATCGAAGCCCCGCACACTACGAAAGCTATTTGCGGCTTGAATTTTGTCAGAAGTCCGTTGAAATAATCCTGAAAGCCAAAACGTTCATTGCATTTTGTTGCTGCCTCTGTGTGAGACTTCAAACCCTACCGAAGTCCTCGTGAGAAAGCCGCGACTCACGATTGAAGGTTAGGCCCTAGCGACAGTGCAAAGATGTTTAGGGCTTGTACTTCAAAATGCTCACGTGAGTTGAAGACGTGCAGACCAAACATATCCGTTGATCGTAAGCCCTCAAGTGTGTGGTCAAGAATTCTGTGTGGCTGAGGTGCCTGCTGGAGATCCAGAGGAATATCCAGATGGACCAGGCTCTTTAGAAAGACATGTTGGGAATTATGCGCTTTAGCGATGTTAGGGTAAGGCTTAGCCTTTAGAGGTTTAGAGCTCTGCAGTAGGGTCTGAGATTCAGGTCTCTTTGTCCCGGGAACAAAGGGGTTGCTGAAGTAGATCCGCTTGGCCGCATGCTGATAATTTGCAAAGGATAGTAACCTCAAAAACCCATATAACCCCAATATACTATAGTTGTTTCCATTTGATTTTCCATTATCCCTATATAACCCCAATAAAAACCCTATATATAAACATACCTGAGGCCTGTAACCATGGAGAAGCTGGAACGACAACCACAGATCCCACGAAGCAGATCAAGAGGAATCCTAATCACCATTCCCAGCAATCCTAATCCCGAAATCCTAAACCCTAAGCCCTGGCCTTGTGCGCAGAGAGCAGATGGCATCATCTCACCTGCCAGTGCTTTGGCGAACTAATGTAGACCCATGATTAACAAACCCCCCCGCCGTTTACAGAGCCTTAATACTAGCATCCCTACTATAATCCCATTATCCCTATATAACCCCTATATAACCCCAATTTACTGTATAGTAGTTTCCATTTTCTTTTCCATCATCCCTACTATAATCCCTACTGGGGGGGAGGGAGTTTATTAATCACGGGTCTGGGTTGTGCTTTGTGCCAGGAAGGGGAGGCTCTGCATCCGAGCCTGTTGGATGCGTGCTCCTGGCAGTGTCATTACCTGGAACCCCCCAAATTGTGGGTGAAATAATAGCCCAAAACTCTCAGAAATAGCCCGAAAGGCCGTCATTCTACATACTTTTGGGGTTCAGGTATTCGAGGTAATAGCACAAGCTTGTTGTGAGTTGCAGGGTTGTTTCTCTTGGAAAGATCGCTGCCAGGTGCAAGACGTTCGTGCGGTGCCAGTGCAGGGAAGGGAAAATGGGTGAGATGTACCAGGCACATCTCACGCAGTTTTGGCTGCTGACGGCACTGTCCTCGATTCGGCGGACAGGTGCTTACGCATTTCATCAGCAACTCCCTGATTTTCTTCGAGTGGGAGAGGCAGGGAAGCTTTAGTTCAAGTTGTGCGTCCCATCCAAATCCTTTAGATCGGAGAGTTGGGTGAAGTCAGCTCTTCACGTGCTTCGTTTACCTTACATTGCCTTACATTTGCATTTGCCTTTCACACGAAGGGACAAGAGTCAAGCCCAGGTTCTTGAACGAGATCTTCCAAGATGCGCGAGCCCACCAGGAGGCCAATGAATGCATGGAAGACAGATCGTTCAATCGGCACCATGGAGATAATTTTGATTATGGGGTGTACTTGACCAGGGTGATTTGAAGACTCAGCTTGAGGCGCGCGATCTTCAGAAGGGAGAGGGCTATCCACTCCCAAACCCCAAATCCTACTTGGGGATATCATCCAAGGAACGCCGATTCAAGAGTATGGTATCTGAGAGAAGACTAGGAGCAGACGTAGGGTCCCCTACGGCATGACATATTCTGACGGATGCCCATATCAGCTAACATCAATAGTTTGAGCTATATGCACCCATACTTCAGCCAGTTTCTGGTTGTGCCCACAAGTATAACGCGAGGCCTCCAGGTTTCTATCTGCGAGTTTCCCGGAAAATGCCTTACTTCAGAAGGACCCCGGAATGATTACAGTGGGACGGGAAAGGATGGATATCGATACCCATGCTTTGACCCTCAACCCGAAACGAAGCCCCAAGGAATAGCTTTGCACACAAAAGATCCAAACTAAGCCGATTGGAGAAGCTTTCTGCCATAGCACTTTAGCCCGGGACTCTGCTGCCAGCGCTTCCTGGCGATCCACCTCGAGCAAGTTTGGACGAGATACAAGAGGCCGTCCTACCTGAGGTGCTGCTCACTTTCCGCTTCTCCTCTTGAGGAACATCCACAAGAGTCCCACGTGTAGGGGTCGCTGAGATAAAGGGTGCCTTGGCTTTTGACACGAGATACATGTCGTTGCTTCGTATTTGAGATGAGCTTGGTGTAATGAACCCTGCAGAGTGTTTGGCGGCAGGACATTCGTCTTTGTGCAAGTTGTCACAAACCCGAAGTGCAGAATGGATAGTGTACAAAACAGCTCGCTGCTCCTATAGAGGTCCAACAGTCATCTTTGACTATTGCTTGTCCTTGAAGTGACACGTGAGTGCTCTGATTCGGAGTGGGTTAGCTCGGAAACGGGATCCCACCGATGACAGCACCCTGTCACCCTCTCATGGAAAGCTTTGGTCAAGTGGTGTCTTGGGTTGTAGCTTATCAGCTTATCCCTGAAGAAGTGGAGCAGTGTTGCTGTCTAGCTAAAAACCAGGCGAAGGTGTGAGGCAGAGCAACATCAGTTTAGAAACATGCTTTCTCAATTTTAAACGTGCAACTCATCTATCTGTGGCTTTTGGAATATTGGGCTGAAGCCTTAGACCCCATCCAGCATCCCAGACCTGTAGCCCCAAACCAGTCGCAGGGAACCCTGACAAAAACAAGCATTAAATCTCCCAAAGTCCTCAGGCCTTGAACCACCTTGAACTCCAAAGGTTGCCAGTAGCCGAATGTAGAGATCCGTCAAGATCACAGCTCAAAAAAACAATACTTCGGGAGGCTGAAAGATATCCTTGAAGCCATGTTCGACTACCTGGATGCGAACTTCACTTGGCGCCACCGCCTTCCGAAGGCAAGCTCGCTGCCAGCATGACTTTCTGTACGTTAGAGCAGTTCTGCCAAAATGCACCACTAGCCTTTTGTGCTCATCTAAGACATACTGACAGACATGGAGGCAGCCGTGGCCGGGCAAAAGCCTGACTAGCAAAATGTTGTTTGCACATGTGCGGTCAGTGACTGCCTTCAATTCCCTTGAGTTAGTCCGGTGCTTCTGAAGAAATAGACCTTGCTAAGACCGAAGTTCGACATTCCTTCCTTGATCCATTTTCTTGAACGCCATCCATGTTTGAGATCTTGCCTCTCAGCACATGCTGGTAGCTCAGGCTTTGCCCCTGGAATAGTCTCAGCCAGCAATTCTGAATATCAGCTTGCCTCACCCCAAGGCCAGGCACCTTAAAAAAGTTGTTTTTTTGGATGTGGGTGATCCTCCCATAGTGCCGCGACAGTCTTCAGCTGAGAGGTTGGGGAGCTGGTCCGAGATCACATGCGCAGGCATTATTTGATCTGCAGCTGCTAGGGTAAGGGTCGGGTTGGGGTAAGGGGTGTAGACAGAGCCTAGTGGATTTTGAGCTGCTGGGTTCACCAGGGTGCAAAGCTGATCCGTTCAGGCTGTTTTGGTGTGAACCTGCATGCAGTTCGAAAGCTAGAGGTGAAGAATTCTGGGGCAGAGAGGTGCAGCGAGAAGCACTTTAAATGGGGACATCTGCTTGGAACGTCCTTGACAATCCTTCATGAAGAATTGTAGAAGGCGCCTCAGGGGCTGCATCAGGCTTCCCTGTTGGGACATGTTCTTCGAGTCAATGTGAAGCGTTTGGACTCCAGGGGTTGACCAAATTCCGGTAGCTGTAGTATTTGGCAGTCGTGAGCAGACGAGAACACATCCTACAAAGTTCAGGTGCCCAAAGAAGTCATCCATAGGGCAAGGCCTCAGAATTTCAAGCTTTTCATCATTAGCTCCTAGGGGTAATGTCAAGACCACCAGTCGGTCTGCACCAAATGTTTCAGGATGTAACTTCACCCAAGCAAACATCCTAAAAATGAGACATCCCTGAAAACTGCAAGAAGGCGCTGCTTTTCTTCAACCGTGATTGCGAAGAACGAACTTTTCTCCGCCCAGGCGCTTTGCCTTGTTGGCTCGTATGTGTGCCTGCAAGAGTGGCCATGTGGCCACGTAATGTTCGTAATGACGGGGCTGATCGCAATGTTTGGGATAGATGGATAGCGAACGCTTCTTGCCAACTGCAGCTCAGATGAATCTGAACTCGAGTCAGCAAGAATCATCATCACAATACGAGTATTGCCCACGGGAATCTGCTGCTCTCTCCTGGCAGGGCGGGCGAGATGAGACGCTAAAGCAGGTGAAGTTTACAATGGGCTTCGTGACATAGTTTGCTCCCCTAGGCTGATGCCTCTGTTGTTTACAAATGCTGGGAACATTACTTGGCGTTGCAATGTTATCCTAGTGCCCTCATCCTAAATTAGAATGGGCCCGTAGCAGCTAACCACCCCTACAGGGCAGAGGCATCCGAGCAGGGCCCAAGGCCTGCACAGAAGGATGACAGTGCTAGCTGAGCTTTATCCCGAAAGCGAAGGCGTCAACAGTGAGATGTGTTAAGAAAGCGAGGATTATAGCAATCATAAACTCAACAAGCGCTTGTAGGCTGCGATAGCAGTTGCAGTAGTAATGAAAGTAGTAGCTGGGCGCTATGCCATGCTGAAGCAGAGCACCCGTTGCGCCACGGAACTTGCCAAATGGCAAATCTGTCCAGCGGGGGCAGGGGCCCAGACATGTAGGACTCATTGAATATCTACTCAAAATTAGGGGTCCCTACTGACCCTAAACCCTAAACACCATTCCACAAGTGATTTAGGGTCGGGCTATAGGGATCCCTATTTTTGAGACATGGCCAGCTCAGGGGTCGTGTGGGGCACAAAACAGCTCTGCCTTGTGCAATTGCCATGCTGTAAGCCTGACTGGGGGCTAGTATGCAATAAGGGGACAGATTATATAGGGAG
Organism: Symbiodinium pilosum; assembly: GCA_905231905.1. Lineage (NCBI taxonomy): Eukaryota > Dinophyceae > Suessiales > Symbiodiniaceae > Symbiodinium > Symbiodinium pilosum. The sequence continues at coordinate 60,718 of CAJNIZ010021358.1, forward strand.
GGAATATATTCCCTTCTTGTTCAATAACTTACTCATACCCACCAGTGAGGTAAGCACGCTCTCTTTGTTGAGTTGAGGGGCTGAGGGGCTGGGGGCCGCATGTTCTTTGTCCTTGGCAGGGCTCTGGGCTCGAGATTGACCTTCAGTCTTCAGCTCAAATGATGCAGTATTCTTTACCTCCTCTTGCCCGGATTGGGCTTACCGTGTGGCCATTCATTGGCCTGGCTTTCGGCACAACAACTGGCAAAGACTGTGCATCAAACGCGGCATCCCTTCTTGCCGTGAAAGCGGAAACACACGTGGCCGAGCTCGCCTTACTTGAGGATGCACCCATCAATTTTACGAATGGTTCGAACGCATCCATTAACGAGACGCTCGAGGGCTTAGTCAGTAACAACATTGTACAGAACATGAAGGAGATCAAAGCCTTGCCAAACCCGGAGAACCGCAGCAACAGCAGCAGCAATGGCACTGATTTCAATGGCACTGCCAACGACACCAAGAATGGCACCAGCAATAGCTCGAATGGCACTGCTGGGGATACCAATGGCACTGCGGGCAGCCAGCGGCCGAAGCATGGTTTCGGAGAGCTCGCAGTGAACTTGGAGTTCATTACCCTGAAGTTAGCGCAACTGGAAACGGTCGCGGAGCTTCAACAAGTTGAGATCCACAAGCTCCTCGCGAAGGTTGATGAACAGGACGCGCAATGACACCTCACCCATGCTTGATTGGTTGAAAGAACTGCCACCTGCGTAGCATTGAAGGACCAAGAGATCAAGAAGCTGAAGCAGGCTCGTATGGCTTTCTCACTGCTTGATTATAGGAGACTTCACTGAAATTTGTGGAAGTTGTTGGCATCCTGGCTGTCAGACCTGCAATTAGGATTTATGTAGGGTTCAGGGTGTTGGGTTTAAGGCTTAGGGGTGCAAATCATGCAAGCTGTATTAGACGTCCGTGCTAAATGAGCGGCTGATGGAAGCGTGTCAGCGACATCACGAAATATCACGAAGCTGAGAAGTAACACCGGCCTTTGGGTATGTGGGTGTGCGTGTAGAGTGTACAGAGATATATGGGTGTGCAATGTGTAAGACAGGTACCGTCCAGTCCGCTGCTCTTTGCAACACGAGTCCGCAAACAGAGCATCTGCAGTCTTTGTGAGCACCTCTGTGGATTGGGTAGATCAAAAGAGCTGCCCAAAGAAATCCCAAGCAGCCCGAATCGACCTTTCGGGCCCTTTGCTTGGAGACTTCCCTGAAAGTTGGAGGCGCAGACTGGCGCGGCTCCTTCACCGCCGACGTCGTCCCTTTCACAGGAATCGAGCCGAGCCCGAGTGGAAGAGGCGCAGAAGGTCTTCAAGAAGGTTGTGCAGAAGCACTTCCATCAGCGCCAGAAGAGGGAGTTTGTGACTCCGTTTTCAGGCAGGCTCTCGCGGCCCTTGTGTTGCAAGGCTTTGATCTTTTGAAACAGTCATCCTTTTGAGGCACCACCAAGAAGGCAGCCAAAGAGAGCGGTGGGCCGAAGTCCGCCAAGAAGCAGGCCCGCCAGGCCCGCCAGGCTCCGGCAGCGGCTCGGGAGGATCGCGAGGCTCTGCTGCAGCGGTCCACCTCCAGCGGCGAAGGCCAAGGCGAGATGCGCGGAGCCTTTTTTTGCCATCTCTTTCTCCGTGACTTCCTTTTACAGTCAGGCAACCTGAGCTCGCTGGACACCGCAGTGTCCGCGAAGTGGGTGGATGATGTCGTTGACACAGTGAGTGATGTTGGCAGTTCCGCGCTGGGGACCATCACGGACAGCTTCCACCTAAATTAGATCAGCGCTCTAAACCCAAGAGTTTCAAGCCGCCGCCCACCCGACCCACAAAAATGACTAAGTCTCAGATCCCTACAACTACCCCTCAGCCAGCTTCAGAAGTGCCAACCTGCACAATTTATTCACCTGCGCCAGTCCAAAGATCTTAACATCTAGGACGGCACCGGCATGATTGGCGATGCCCTTGGCGATGCGTACGAGCACGCTGCAGATCAGATTTCCTTCGTGGCGAATACCGTCATTGACACTGTGGACAGGGATTGCGAAAAAGCCTGTAAGTAAGATCATCGACATGCTGTTCTGCCTCAGAACAGATGTTGTTTTGCGTCTTCTGCATCATGAGCTGCTGCTTCAGACAATGGAAGCGAAAGCATTGAAGGTGATGATGACAGTGACATTACACTAGCAACAGCCATGCTAAAGATTCAAGACTTGATGCAGAGCGCTTTGATTGTTCTTGTGCAGGATCCATTAGGATTCTATCAGAGGGTTAAATTGTAGGGGGGGGCGCCCCCATGTCGTAGATTTGTTGTTGCGCTTGAAGCATTTGGAGAGTACTACTGGGCTTCCAGCTCAGCATTTGGGTGATACTTCTCCTTGAGGTCACGGAAGTACATGCTTGTGAATGGATCTATGATGCCTCCTGCGCCAGGAGATGGCAGTGACCATCCTCCTCCGCGGCTTCACAGACTGGGACGCGGCCTGTCCAGACATGCAATGGCCCAGCATGACAGTGAACTCCAACGGGCTGTACGTCGATTGGGGCAAGCAGTACTGCTACATCAGGCCACGTCTGCTTCGTGCTTGCTCTTCCCCTCACTTTAATGCCTAAGCTGGTCAGTCAAAGCAGCAGAAAGCTGTATACTAGAAAGGAGCGCGCACAGCGCAAGCGCCTTGCGTGAGGAGGTCTTGACTTTGAAGGTGGGGAAGGCAAGCTTTGCTTGTTTAGCAGGGTTCTGCGAACACTTACCCATCTCAAACGTGCAAAAGCGTCATTGCCTGCTGAGATGGTCTTGCTTCTGTCCCTGTGGCCATATTGCTATGACATGATATGATGCTTGACCTGAGTTCCACGGCTCCCCACAGCCAAAGCAGATACTGTAGTTTCTAGAAATGGGGGACCTCAATAGCCCTAAAATACGATAACCCTTACTGTAGGGATCCCTCAAACGAGAACCCCTCATGTTCTGGACCCCTCCATACTGTTTCTTTCGCAGTAATACCCAATATAACCGCCATATACCCCAATATAACCCTCATGTAACCCCAATATGTATATAACCCCAATATTAGACTAGTTTCCAGGTTGTTTTCCATGTCCCTGTATAACCCCAATATCATTCCCCAATATATGTAAGGACCCCGCTAGGTACATTCCTGTCACATTCCTACTATATATTCTTGGGGTTCCCTGTGTTGGAGTCCTCTTTGCAGTCCCTTGAATGTAGGCTCATGGGCCAGAGCATCACCCTCCTGGATTTCGATTTCGGGGAGACGAGCCTGTCTTGGCCAGAGCCGATCAAGACAGTTACGCGTTACGGACTGGAGCCTATCAAGGCTGGGGAGGGCACCGGCAGATAGCTACACCCCTATAGTTCCCTAGTAGTTTCCATTGGGGTGGTTGTCTAAATTATGGTCCTTTTTTGGATCCCTATTATAATACGGCACCTAATATATTTAGGGTACCCCAAAAAGGGACCATAGTTTTGACAACCACCCATTTTCTTTTCTATATATACCTCAACAGCCCTGTATTACTTTATATTACCCTATAATATCCCAGTATTACCCGGGCATAGATTGGAGCTGCTTCGTCTTGTGAAGTTACATCATGTGATAATCAAGGTGCTTTGACGAAAGAGGCAAGTTTCCGTGAATAGGGGGGACCTAAACGTAGACTCCCAAATGCTATGATCTTTCTTCCGAGGATATATACATAAAAGCCCCTATATCTACTGTTATTTACGACCCTTGCGTTTTGTAATATGCCTACCTAGGTCCCTAAACTTGAACCCAGTTTCCATTTCATTTTCCATTTTACTGTACGTTTGATACTCCATTATTTGGGTACTATATCCCTTTAACCCTAAACCCTAACCGCAAAACCCTAGCTGAAACCCTAACCCGTAAACCCTACGCAAAGCCTAATGCTGAGGCAGTAGTGAACATTGGCAGGGAGATCGTGAGCTGCGCCACGGAGGGCTCGGTTACAGACGTTTTCAAGTGCTTCGGCAACAAGCTCCTTGAAGTGGTGCCTCAGCTTATTGGATAGGTGGGGCTTCCTAAAAATTAGGGGTGTACCTTTTTTTGGATCCCTATACGCATTCTAGTATTTTGATGTTGGCATTTGGTGGCAAGTAGGTTCGGGGCTACAAGCGATTTTTAGGGTTTGGGGCATTGGTCGAGTCATGGGCAGGGTGTTACCAGTGCCCGTGCTACGATTCAGATTGCAGCCTTTGCTAGACTTTCTGATGTTGCTCATTACCCCCCATGTAATATAGATACCCCCTATGTAACCCCAATATACTATATAGTAGTTGCCAATTTCTTTCCATTATCATTATATACCCCCTATGTAATCCCCATTCTTTCCATGATGCTTAGGTGCCGCCTCTGAACTTCCTGAATCGCATTGGCGACATGATCCAGGCCCTGACCCCATTACCAGAGTAATGGAAGCGAAATATGAGCTACGGACTAAATTTAGGTTGTAGGTTGGGGGTGACCTATAGGGGACTAAATAGGGTTTTGGGGGGGGGGGGGACCTCTTAAGGGACATACTACAAATTTAGTCCAGGGCTCATATCACCATCATCAAATACTTCTGGAGTCGAGCAGCACCCAGAATCGCGTCTGAGAAACACTTTGCCAGGAGTTTATTGAGGTCTTTGCGCATATTGCCACCGCGGTCATCAACACGATCTTGAAGGAGCCTCGGGACTTGTATATAGTGTGTATATATATATATATGTATACCTCCTCCACTGTCAGGTGCAGTTTTTACAACATTAGTTTCTGAACTACTGGGTTGTCAGAGATTTGTTTGTGAAGGACAGCAGCTCCCTGATCCAGCAAGCTGTGAACTCCAGCTTCCCTGCAGTCGGCTCCCAGCCAGTGGTGCACCACACAGGGAGGAACCTTGTCATCAAGACCCATGCCCAGCGGCGCCCGGGTGCCACGTCAGCGGCCACATCGCATCCACCAAACAGTGCCGCCCAGGTGGGTGCGAAGCTGAAGCGTGCGCGTCGCGACGATGATGATGACGATTCCGATGGTGGTATCACCTTCGAGATTCACGACAACGAGGCGAACTACGCGACCAAGCTCATCACCCAGTTCGCTGGCAAGGAGACAGACACGAGCAGCTGCCTGGCCTTTGCGCCGAAGACCCGGCGCGGGGCCGACAACACAGTGACAAAGCGAGACTGGCAGGTGCGAGCGGAACAGTAGGGTGTACAGAAACATCATGAAACAAAAGCAGTGCTGCTTGCGGTAAACGGACTAGCAGGTCGGGGATTACGGCGATTTCATCCAACTGGAGCCCTGGGCAGCCCCAGGGTAGGCAACAGTTTTTTCTTGCGCTGCTTCTTTGCCCAGTCGAGAAGAGCTTAGGTTCCCTGCGACAACGAATGGATGCAAGAGAACCCTGACAAGTGGGAAGGCTATTCTTTCTACACCTGGGAATCCGCCATCGAGAAATGCGTAACCGTAAGCTACAGCATGTCCACTCAGCCGGTACTTGCTTTTGTGGGGGGCTTGCAATTTGACCTCCTGCCGTCGCCCCTGACGGAGATGGAGACCACGGTGTGCTGGCCAGACAAACAGCCAGGTGAGCTATAGTCTAAACTCCAAGTATCCCTGTTAATCACCCTATATAGTAGTCCCCTATAAAATCTCGATATAATCTGAGTACCCACCTTAACAGATCTATAGTAGTCCCCTGAACATTGCCCTATATATGACCCTATAGCATCCCGCTGAATAACCCCAGAGTAGCCCCCTGTACAATGCCCTACATATGACCCTCTATAGCATCCCCCTTAATCACCCCGCATATAATTCCCTATAGAACCCTGTTTAAGGAGTTTAGGCCAGGTGGGGTGGACCTCAGCGTCCTCCGCACTGTGATCCTATCTGGTGGCGTTCCTCTGCTGTATCAAAATGTGCTGCTGCCCGCTGCAGAGTCGTTATGTGGTAGATGCTAGAGGCCTTTGGTGAAATCTGGCAGGGTTAGAGGTGCTAGAGTAGATCAGACATTCTGCTCTTTGAGAGTAAGGTCCCGCTCTTCAGCCGAACTCTTCGGCTGACCAAACGCTTTGGCAGCAACACGGATTTCAAGCAAGGAAACATCTTCCCCGCACACGAGACGTGGAGGAACCCGATTGGCATTGCGACAGCCCAGCACGGCGTGGAGGACGACAGGTCCTTGGAAGCTATGGACCGGGAGGTGCTTTCGCAATGGAAAAAAGAAACTCAACAAAGACAATAACATAGCAACAGCAACATTCCCAGGAGCAGGAGTTCTCAGTTGTGCTGCGGCTGTCGGGCTGATACGAAGTAGGAAAGTCAATCATGACAAGTTCAGCAGCAAGATAACCATGATGCCCATGACCGGGAGGCACTGCTTCAGAACGAGAGCTACACGAAGAATCGCAAGCCTCCTCCGAAGCACCAGGACCTCCATTGGACCGAGGAGGAGGCCCGGGCCTCCAACCGCCAATGAAATTCCCCCTTTAGATAGAATATAGGGTTTTATATAGGGGTTATATATAGGGGTTATAATGGGATAATGGAAAAGAAAATGGAAACTACTAGAAGTATATTAAGAATCAACGGGAATAGTGGAGAAGGAGAATCAACATAGAAAATGATTGTCAAACAGATATTTCAGGGGGCATAGAGATTATATAGTGGAGTATATTACCTCAATTCCTGAGTTTGTCAGCCGCGGACCCCGACCAGGAAGTTTGAGATTTCTTTTTTGGAGCCCAGTCAACGTGTGTCGCTTGTTCAGTCAAGTCATCAGAGAAAAACCGTGGACGGCGTAGGCGAACTTCAGTGTTCTCCCCATGAAACTACTACCTAAGTTTCCATTGCATTTTCCAGCTTCTTTTCCATTTAATTTGATTCTCCATTATTTTGGGTAGTGCCCCTTTTGTATCCCCCTATATAACGCAAGTTTCCACGTTTTTTGCCGTTGATTCCCCATTATTCCCTTGGGGTGCTTCGGGAGTGGCCCTGTAGGGTTCAGGATTTAGGGTTCAGGGCTTAGGGTTTAGGATTCATGGTTTAAGGTTTGAGGGTTTGGGTTTAGCGTAGGTGCACCTGGCCTCCATGCTCTATGATCGGTACATGAATACGACCATGACAAGCCAGCTCCGGGGACCGGAAGCCAGACGAAAGCTCCGCTTGATGCAGGAAGACCAGGATCCTGGAAGCAATCAGGCCTAGAGAGACACATATATATATATATATGTTTACAATTGGTTATTATTATTACTGTTACTATTATTTCTTATAATGGGTATTATCATTGCTGTTACTATTATTTCTCACATCGTTGTGGGGTTCTAGTTGTTAGATGCTGTCGCCCGCCGGCCCAGCGGCTCTTCTTCCTTTGCGACATGTCGGTCGTGCCTTTTTTTTGTTCCTCAAATCGCCTTTTAGGTGGTTTTCCGGAGCAACCAAAAATCGTCGACCTTCAACCTCCTCTTCCAGACCTAATGGAAGGTTCTGATTACTAACCAACCCCCCCCCGTCCCCCTGACAAATACGATTCTAGATATTCTGAGGTTGCTCAATCAAGTTTCGGAAAACTTGTCTAGGGGGGGTCCCTGAGGAACCCATAACTCCTAAGCTCTACGCCCTACGCCCTCAAACCTAAGACTTTGGATGTATCTGCAATTTCAATCTCATTCTTTGCAGATTCTGGGGTCCATGCCTTCCAGGGCCCTGATTATTCCGTACCCTGTTTAATGTTCATTATTCCGTTCCGGCGGTCTCGGTATACTACCTTTTACCAGAAATGATTGCCAGGGCTGTTCGAATATGCGGTCTTGTCTTATGTAAAATCGATACCTTCTGGCGTGCTCAAACCCTGAGAACCGGAATGGAATTGGTTTCTGGTCAAAAAGCTTAATTTGGTATAGTTGGATGTATACGGGCCAAACTGTAGCAACCAGCTGTTGCAGGATGTCGCCTCCGCCGAGTTGCCTGGCACCGGCGGGGAAGCAAGACCCGTAACTAAAGCTCTCAATCTTTGCCACATGTCAGATGTACAATTCTGCTAGGAATACATGTGCACATGTCGAACATGCTAAGTAGCTTTGAACCTGAGTGCGAATACCGCACATTACTTTGGCTCAAGACCCCCGGACTTCAGTGCACGGGTGCTCAACAGC